>PVKA01000976.1:36961-164787 GCA_004027165.1 Ctenomys sociabilis
CTCGACACCACAATCCAACACAGTCCAGCATTCTGCAACCATAGGGAGTTATTCAAAGAAATTGTCGACCATATCCATTTACAGCTCAGCTTAATATTATGGGCTCACGATGTATACTTCATTTTTATACTTTTATACTTTTCTGCTGGATGGTTAAGACCTAGGTAGATCAAAACTTATATATCAACACATGAACTTTCTATTTCCTATGTGGTCACTGAAGTCTTCTCAGGGTTTATCTTGTAGTCCTGTGCATTATTCTGTAGTTCCTTTGTCTGTGTCATCCATGTCCCTCACTCTTTCTGTACTGTAGGGAACAATTAACTTTTCTTTATCCCTGGCCAGGGTCATGGATGAGACCCTACAACAAAAGACAGATTAATGAGAAAGAAGCATACAAATATGCTTAATAGATTTTGTATGAAATAAAAATCCTTCAGAACTGAAGACTCAAGAAATAAGAACACTTCACATTTTTAGTAGTCCTGCAGAATTATAATTGGGAACCAAAAGGAATGACTTAATGATAAACAGGAGGAAGTTTAGCAAAGCCTTCATGTTGGTATTCTGTCTTTGTCTTTTTTCTTACGTCTGAGGGTAGTGAAGGCCTCTCTCAAATTAGGGTCTTGCTGGAGGTGTAGCTCAGTGGCCTAAGTGCCTGTCTGTCAAGTGCAAGGTCTGGAATTCAATACTAGGTACAAAAAAAGGGGGGTCTTATGACTTAGAGAAACATCAGAGAATTATATCAAGAACTGATTTAGGGGAGAATAGCAAGAGAGAGTCAGAGATACATTCCTGCTTCTGCTGTTTGCTTAAATGCCTGGATACTATATAGTATTTTGGGATGATATATCTTGAGCTCTGCCACTACTGGCATCTTTTAACATCCCAAGGAACTAGGTTTTCCTGGAACACATTTTTGACAAATGAAATTTGTGCGGTGGTGTATGAGCCCATTGTTTGTTTTACTTTTGACACAATTTTCTATTATGAGCTATAATACATGTTGGTACCTTCTGCTGTTCATCACATCTGAAAGAGATGACTATCAGGCCAGTCCCCAAATTGAGGGCACTTGTCATCCAGATCTGCTGGTATTACTACCATCCAGCAAAGACAAAGACAGAAACCCTTCTGTGAACTCCAAGTGTTCTGAATGTCTTCAGCATTGTACCTGAAGGTGTATAAAGCTGACATAAAACCATGTCAAGCAACTGCAAACAAATACAGTGAAAATTACATACATGCCAAGGGAGCAAGAATAAATGGGGTGACTAGAACAATATGTATGCGGAAGCTTAATAAATATTTTTGATGGTGACATGATGATGATTTGAAATCGAGAAGCTCAGATGTGTGGGATCCCGCAGGAGCGGAGGGGGGCAGGGCGCTGGAATCTGACAATGATATAATTGACTGCGAGCTCCTTCCTGTGTCAAAGCCAGCAGCTAGTGGTCCTTGCCTTTTGGCAGCTTTCACAGGCCCTGTCCCACACCTTTCTGTGTCATAGGAGGAATGAAAAGGCAAAGCACAGAGCATCTGGCTAATGGAGGAGGTGGGGTGCTCTGGTTCTGCCCATTCCTTTGAAGTTAGATTTTAAGAGAAGCTAATTAAATGCAACAGAACTTGAAGCTTTCTTAATGAATTGGAATTGGGTGTTTGCCTTTCCATGGGTGCAGAGCACTCACCACTTGGCTTGTCAGTTGGTGAGTACACAGAGCTCTGTGTGTGGTGGATGGAGGTGATTATGGAGGCGGAGACTTGCATCTGAATCTGGTTTTGTCAACTCAGATACTACCCATAACTGAGCTAGTAGTTGCCTAGCTGAGGGTCTTCTTTGAACTTTTACATACTTGGTTGTAATAAAAAAGGCTAATGTCTTCCTCATGGTGTTAATGCAAAGACTGAATAAAATAAGGCAGAGAAAGTAGAACTTAGTGAACTGCCAAACACGTGGTCAGTACTCTGTAAAGAATAACTTTCACTGGTAGTGACCATACTATCTTCTAACTAAACTGTTCCTTGAGGGCATGGCCTTCAGTACTTAGAGCTTTGACTAGGTGCACAGCAATTAACAGCTAATTGATATGCTAAAATTATGTTGAAGTAGCTTAAGAGAAAGTATGGGCAATTATCCATTAACCTGGAAACTTTAGTCTCCTAAAGAATTTGGTTATCTGGCCTGATTAATGCCTAAATAATGGCCACATTCATTATTCTTGAAGATTGATATTGGCGCCTTTGCCACCCCCTCTTTGCAAACATGCATGACGATGCTTCAGAAGCCTAGACTCTGCCTTCCTGCCCTTCCTCCAGGCCTTGGCAGAGCAAGAGTGTGGCCCTAGCTCCCTGGGGGCTGTCAGCTTCTCCAGGCTGAGGGTCACATTTACAGACCTGCAAAGAGTACTCGCTCTGTCTAGATGGGCAGCCAGGGCTGGCTGGAGCATGTTCATGAAGAGCTCAAGAGCCAGCCTATGGCCAACAGCCCCTGACACCCACTGAACAGTCAACACATGGACAAACACACTGCGTGATGGACTGTGTGTCTCACCTTTCAGCTGAAATTTTGCATGGCACATAATGAAGGACCTTGGGGACTTGAGAAGCAGCAATTCATGCTGTGGTTTTTGTATGCTGCCCCCAGGACAGTGGCCAGGGAGCTGAGGGGCAGGAAGTGAGCCTTGTTGGGCACTCCTGTACTTTTATGCCTACCAATCCAGGCAGCAGCATGGCAAAAGACCCCCACACCCAGCAAGACTTACTCACCATGTGCTGACTTAAAACATGGTCCCAGGGAAGGCATTAACATTCTGAGCTTAGCTATGTCATCCTGGTTGCTATGGCAATGCTGAGAAATACAGTTTGTGTCCAATGATTATTTTTTCACATTAATGAAAAGGACATTTTTCTTCAGTGAATTGAATCAAAACTAATTGAGTAGTAATCAGCACAGACCCTGAAGTTCGGAGAAATGGGGTCTGACTAGTGCTTTGTAGAAATGCAGAAACCATTAACTATTTTTGAATGAGATTTTTTTAATTAGTAAAATCTTAGCAGACTATTACAGGCAGGTGTGAGTGTTATCACACCAGACGTTCTTCATTTGTTTAGTGCTGAGGGGGATTTGTTTTCTATTAATTCCAGGGTGGATAGTATTCTATAGTTGTGCGGTCTCCTCCAGTAAATAATCTAAACAGAAGTGTGCTTTTAGTCTTATGGTAGATTCTCAGATATTTTTAGAGAAGAGTATCTTTGCTGAGACCAACTGTTCCTGAAACTCATTCACCAGTGGAAATGACAAAATGATTTATTAAAACATTTTTGTGGCAGCCAGGGAGATAGCTCAGTAGAATAAGCACTCATCTGGCAAGCGCAAGGACCTGAGTTCAATCCCCAGTCCCACACACAAAAAAAAAAAAAAAAAAAAAAAAAAAAAAAATTGTGGCCTTATCTTGGCACAGAATCCATCCACTTCAAATCTTACTGTTGGAAGAAACTACACAGAGATGTCTGAAAGTCAGGTAGAGTGACCATCTTCATTGCATTCGTACACAAGTTATTTTTGGTTTATCTGAGAGTGCCTTTGCTTCTGTTTGGGCTGTAGAAATAGATAATGAGCAAATTGGAAATTGCTCCCACCCAGCAAGAACATCACATTCTATACTAGTCAGTAAGCATTCGTCTCCTTGCAACTAGAGCCTCCTGGAAAAGAGATCTTGGTTCTATGCAAATAAAAGTTCCTTTACTTCACCATGATAGGCTGGAAATTTCCCCCTGAATCTTTAAGACAGCTAGCTCATCAGGTGTGGTCCAGCAATGGATTGCAGGTAGCTAAATGAGATCCTATTTTCAAAATTCTATGTGTGGAGCCCACTGAGATGCCAGCCCTTTTCATCCTGAGTCTTCCTTGTGTTATCAACTACTCGGAAGATAAGAAAGCCCAGCCTTCCCCTTTACTCTCTCATGTGAGGCTCATTCTAGGGGACAGAGTTTAGCAGGTATAGTTCCAGTAAGTCCCAGTAAGTAGGTAAGGTTGGAGGAAACTGCACTCCAACATTTGGCATATGGATAAACAAATGAGTCATTTCTCTGGTATGCAGTCTAATTCTTCCAACCAGCACTCAATTCACATTAAAAATTGGTTGTGCCATAATAGGATAGCCGGCCCTGATAGTACATGTTAGTATTTTCACAAGGTGAGTTAAAGCTTCCTGGAGATTCTGCTCTGGTTGGCAGGACTAGGTAGGGAGGAGGGGAGCAGGGCCCCATCTCCCCACACACCTTCCTCTCTTGAGGCCCAGAGGTCTCAGTGTGGGGAAAGACATGCTCTTCTGACACCACAGCAACTCTGCTGCATCTCAATGGGATTGGGGGGCATGGCTAAAGGGCAAGAACTGCCAACGTTGGAGAAGTTAGGAGCAACTGCAAGAGGATGGCCCTTTGCTAGAAATAGAAATAAACACAATAAGGTGCAAGGGCAATAGAAAAGAGTGGATTTATGGTTTATGACATTCCTAAAATATCTTTATTTAATAATGAAAACTTCATTATCTTGGCCTGAGTTGAAGTGTTGCTGAGGGCCCTCTGAGGATCCCAGCAAAGATCTTTCATCTTGACAGAAGTTCTAAATTACAACATTAGTGTTCTAACCGAGAGGCTGTTATTGCCTATTTGGTCTGTCCAGGGAAATGAGACACACATTGCTGGAGAGTGGGTTATTGAAATCTAATAGCTTGGAATATTAAAAATGGGGGCTGGGCTAGGGGGAAGTCTCTCTGCTCCCCTCTGCCCCCAGCTCCTTCTCCATGAGCTGGGAATAAATTAAGTGATAAACTTGGGATGTTTACCAAAGTTTCATTATTTTCCAGGAAAAAAAGTGATTCATCATATTATGGTCCAAGCCATTATTACGTTTCACACCATTAAGAAACCCACATAAAGAGACCCCTAAAGCTAATTTCCAGATCAACTATATGACCCTATTATGCTTTTATTTTCATCCCAGTTACCTTCGCCTTCTTTTCACCATGCAGCCTGACCTCCACAAAAGTGTTTGGTCTTCAGATGTTTCAAAGACAATTAGGTACAACTAACTCCCGGTGGTTAACTAATGGTCAGAACAAATAGCTCTCCAGATCATAGTTCAATTTCCACTCCTTCTGGCGGTATAGGAGTTGGCTTACCTCTGCCAGTGGCAATAGACAAAGGTTACATGGAGTGCTGAGGGCTTCACAGTCTTTTGATCCCTGGTTTTTCCTTACTTAACCCTGTGCCTTCCACTAACACAAACACATCTACTTTCTTTTTCTGATGATAGTGTCTGAGGTCAGTCTAACAAAGAGAAAGGCATTTGCCTGTGTAGTTTAATAATGACAACAGAAAAGTGGGTTTAGTACATGCTAGATATTTGTTAAGTGCTATCAAGTTAGCATCTCTTTTAAGATTTACACCCATTTTATGTAGTTGTACTGCTATTATCCTCACTTTCAATTAAGGAAGCTAGAGTCACAGTCAAGACCAAGCAGTAGAGTCTTGAACTCAGTCTTTTCTCTCAAGAGCTCAGATATGCTGCCTTAACTATAGTGGCTCCCATATATGCAGTGTTAATAGTTTTCTCTGCTAGGTAAATTCTCTCTATAACCCTGTCTCCATAAGGCTGGCATTAAGATGAAATCAAAATTGCCCACTCCTTTGCTTTAAGAAAAACTGGAAATCCCTTGCACAGTGGAAATGTATTTCCTGGGGTAGAGTAGCAAGCTGCCTGCCTCATCTTAGTCAAGGAAGGTACATCACTGTTGAGTATGGATAATACTGCACAACTCAGAAACGTTAAGTGAGAGACAGTACTGAAAAGGTATTCTTAAGCTAAGACTCATACTTTTACATGTAAGTTATTATTTGGATTACTTGGGATGATTTTTCACTAGTTGATGCGTAACTTTTGCTAACTTTTAGATTAGCAAACAGTAGGGGCCTGAGGCCTTATTAAGAGAGTTAGGCCAGTGTTGTTGGAGAAAGATCAAGATTCTAAACTTTGGAACAGCTCGAAGAGTGAGCCAGAGAGAAGCACTTGGCATGTCAAGCTGAGTAAGAAGAGAGATAGGCACTAGGCGTGTGTGTGTGTGTGTGTGTGTGTGTGTGTGTGTGTGTACAAATGACTGCTTCCATGTACACCGAACATGGATTGTAGAAGAAAAGGAGACAGAAGTTAAGAAGAAAGCTCATGGCCTCTGGCAGCAACAAAAGGGCTCACCAAGAGCTTTTCTTTTCTAGCACAGGGCTGGCCTTCAGTGTCTATGCCAGTGGTTTCCAAGTCTGGCCAAGGCTCAGAGGAAGATTTAAGAATCTCCGCATGTGCTACTTAAGACTGATTCAGAAGGCGAAGTCAGGCAAGTGGAAGTGTCTGGGAAGGGACAAGGCATTTATACTTTTAGAATGGTTTTGGGGTGGGCACTCCAACTGTGTCACTCTTTCATGTACACAACATGCTCTGCTTTCTTTTCTAACAAACTACAATTCCTGAATTCATACTTACCCCACAGTGCTCAAGGCAAGCTCTCAGTGGCAACCTGCCTACCCTATTTAGTTCAGGTTCCTTTGCTAAACACTCTGGAGAGCTTAGATCTTTACTTTCCAAGTAGTTATACACAATACTTACAGGGCAGATCTCCACAAATACGGAGCAGGAGCTTTTTGTTGCGTGGGACACCAATCTGTTTTGAGCACCTAGAATAGATCAGAACACATAAGACTGCTATTGTTTGTCTCACCTGGCTTCTCTGTTCATTAGCACCTAGTACTGCAGACTACTTAGGAGGAAGATAGAAATTTGTGGAAAACAACAGTGAAAACAAAAGGAAAAGCATTGCAAAGCCAACTGCAGCTCTGTAACAAGTGCAGCAAATCGCTTGGTCTTTTCACACTGAACCTCTCTGGCCATGGGAGTTACTGTGGTCGATGGTCTGGAGGAGTCTTGGTCCTATTGGTTCCCAACAGGGTACTAGAGTCTTAAAGAAGTGGTTTTAGGACAAGGTAATAGGGTAGTGAGAACATCACTCTTGGAAGAGAGTAATGCTAGCCTTAAGAAGTGACTTTGTTCCCACAGAAGAGAGTGGTTATAAAAAGAGCAAGTCTTGCCCTTGAATTGCTTCCGTGGGGTCTCCATCCACACATGTTCTCTCTCACTGCTGTGAAGCCGCCTACCCAAGTCCTTCACAGAATCCAACTTCCAGGACTTCTCCGTCTTTGACTTTCAGTCTTTAAAATGATGAGCTAAATAAATCTTCTTTATAAAGTTCTAGGTATTTTATTATAGGAACAGAAAACAGTAATATATTGTGTCCCTGAAAGGAAATAAAAACTTACCTGTCTACTACAGGTCAAAAATCGAACTCATGAGTAACAAGTTTCCTGTACTCTGTGGTAATGTTGTAGGTAGGACCACAGCCCTTGTGGGTCCTGGCTACCAGTTGCAAGCATTCTGGTTAATGTGACCTAATGAGTTCTTCAGTCTGTTGCAATGGTGGCGGCACCCACAGAAACTGGGCTCCATGATGTGTAGAGTATACGCTGTTGTGGGGGCCATCCTGGCTGCAAAACAAGGCAAAGGTACAGATCTGGGGTGACATTCACTGGGTCTAATTCAATATTGGCTGAATAAATGGATCTATAAGTTTACAACTGAGCTTCATAGGGGTAAATTCTATGACAGGACGACATTAGCAACTTCAATGCTAAATGCTTCCACCTGCTGCCATAGGTAGCGCTTTACACTATTGTCACATGCCTGGAAAGAATGTCTAAATCCCTACCCCAAGAAGAACTTAGAGCAAGAATTACTCATTCCCAGGGTTACTGTCCTCACCAGTACCTTGCTGCCTGCTCCCAGGACCACACCCAGAGCTTTGTAGACTCATCTCCTTTCTCTCTTCTCTTTTTTTCCTGTTCAAGTCTCTGGATCTTGACCATCCTAGAACACGGCTTTCACTACATTGGTCCTTTGCTCTCTTTTTCACTGTACACCAACATGAAAACCCAATACCTGCTGACCAGGACCACACCCCTCATTCACATGGATTTCCATCAGTTTCTTCCTTATTTGGCTGCATCTTTGTCCCATGAATATGTTCATTTTAAACTCCTTTCCCTCCTTGGAATGTAATAAACTCCTTTCTCACCACCTAGACAAGTTCTTTCAGTCTGTCAAGATCCAACTCAAGAGATATTTTCTGTCACATCCCTTATTGCCATTGTCATTGCTAATATCTTCATCTTTCTATTAGTCTGCCACACACTATTAGTCTTGACTCTGAGAAGTTCACTGAAGACTCACCTGTTTCACACTGTTGCTCTGATATAATGTTCCCCAGCTGGTCCCGACAACTCACTGCCTCTGGTGATGGTGTCTGAAACAGTGGAAGATCTGGACAGCCAGGTCCATTGGGCCACTGTTCCATTCAGTTCCTGAGTGAAGTACCCTGATGATGCTGCCTCGGCAGCTACTTCTTCACCTCAGAGCTGCCTCAGCTCTTTCAGTTCAGACATGAGCTAGATCATAAAGATAACTGCAGTGGTTTGGAGTTCATCCTCTCAAATATATCAAAACCTTCACTTTTGTTGGATTATAGTCAGTCAAAATGTGCCTGTATTTTAATTCTGGATTTCTCTTAATCTCATCTCCTGAAAAGCTCTCAGTGGGATTATCAAACTCCTAATTGATTGTCTAAAGCTTGACTTCTTAGACTGCAGATGATGCATCTTCCAGGAGCTTTTGCATCATGATATAGGGCTAAGCTCTTTAGGTTTATATGTGGAGCGTTCTCTCCTTGATGCCCTATGAGTGTGAACAACAAGAGTGAAATTGAAGCAAGGAAAGCCAACAGTCCATATTCTGAGTCTGCACTCTGGAAGTGGTTTGATGGCTCATGTGTCAGCACTGAGCTTGCCATGAAAATACACAGAAATTGAGCAAGGTATAACAGTCATTCTTATTTTGCTAATATCTTCCTAGGCTGCCATAGGTAGCCTACTATTGGCAATAGTGTCTATGCCAGGAAAGACCTAGGGAGCCAGGACAGCTGGACCAGCAGGTTTGTTCAATCAGGTCTGAGTGCAACACAGCTTCAAAATGAGCAGCTTACTCGCCTCAGCACAGGCCCTCCTGTGCATTCCTGCACATCTCTGCAACTTGCCCCAGGGAAATTTTTTTCTATTGTTCTTAAAATTATGTCTACTGGACTCAGGTCCTGAAAACCATGAAGTATGAGTTATAAACTCTGCAGAGCTGAGTTTTTCATTCCTGGCCGCTGAGGCTATTCAGCTGGAGGCTGATCTAGTATCAAATTGGCTGATAGGAGAAGCACTAGCCAGGCTATTGCCAATGTCCAGCACAACATCCTAAGAAGAATTGCCAAACCTCCCTAAAATAGGAAGCCAGCTACATGTGACAGTGATGCTGTGTGAGTGAGGCTGCCACTTAGGTGACTGCTAACTTCTCCAGGGATTGGGAGGAAGCACCACACAAGAGGAAAGGTCCTGACTGTTAGGACCTTCTGGAATACATATGTGACTCCCTCTTGCCCCAAATCTCATAGTTATTTCAATGAAATAAAAATGCAAGATTTTTTATATACACCTGAAATTAAAAAAAAAATAAACAACATCAAAAAGAGAAGAGTAGAAATGGTAGGAAAATTTGTTCAGTTTTAGGGAAAGATTTAAACTCGACTAAACTTCTGTGTAAAAATATGTAATTGTTTATTTATATTTAAAAATATTTTTATTTTTTAAGTTTTTTCTCCATATTCTGTAGAGACCTAAAGTTTAACATATCAATACTTGATGAAAAATACCTATTCCATGTTATGCCTGAGATGTTAGATATTCAGAAAGATAGTGAAGTTAAACCCAACTGCATATATTGTAGGGTAATAATAAGCTCTTCTCCTGGAGGAATAACAACATAAGTTTGCAGATCAAAAATTAGAGAAAAAGAAGGGCTGCAAGGACAGCCAACATTTTGGCCCTAGCCTTTCAAGGTCAGTGAAGACTTAAGACATAGGAGAACCTATACTGTAATATCATGTAACTCAGTTGTGTCCCAAATTTTCTGATCAGGGCATTCTAGGGCCACAGAGCAACATGATCAATGATGTAGAGTGTGCCTAAGGAGAGTCACATGGAGAGAAAACATTCTCTCAGGCTTTCACAGAAAGCAAATTGGTCAAGCAATGGCCATGACTCACCCACACAGCTGACACTAACAAAGGATGTGCAAACTGTGGCACAGGGTTACAGGATAAACTCTGAGTGGACTTGACTCACCTGATCAGATACAAAAGTTGCATTTCTTATTCTATAGGTCTTGCTTTATCTTGGTCTTAACCATCCAGCAGAAAAGTGTAAAAATGAGGTATAAAAAGTAAAGCCATATTAATATGCTGAGCTATGAAGGGATCGAGTCAACAACTTCTGACATTGCCATTCCTATGGATAACCCAGTATTATTATGGACTACTGGACTATATTGGATTATTTTGTTGAATTCATGCACCTACAAGATTAAAATGGCAATGGAATACCCATCTCTAACAAAACTAAACAAAAAAAAGGGAATACAAAGGAAGGACCATTTTTGTATATACAAAATAGTTAAGATTGATAGACAGCTACTTTCTCTTAATTCAATGAGAAGAAAGATTTGTATTAATAGTATTTGGACAGGATATCACATCTGCATTTTTTACTATGAATAACCACTAAGAAGATAACAATATGCAACATATTAATTATTGAAGCTGTACTATTAATTGGTTTTGAAAATGTTTCATTGCTATTTTTCTCAATAAAATTTTAAAAAGATTTAACCTTGAGATTTGCTAGTCCAACTGCATGTTCATATCCTGACTTTGCCATTAGTCTTTCTTCAGGAGGAGATCCAGGTAAAGTTGGGGGACACAAGGTGATCAGGTCCAAGGGGAAGTCTTTTCTTTATACCCCAAATAGGAGCTAGTCAAGCTACTTGAGCCCTTATGATCTTTCCTGTTCCCAGATCTGCCTCATAACATCTATTCCTAAGGTGAGTGCCCTGATTTCCTGTGGAGAAGGGGAGATTGATTGAGGCCCAGACCCTCCATTCTCTCCTAAGTACAAAACTGGGTCCTTCATGCTTTTGTAGTCCTGTGTCATCTGATAAATCTTTGCAAACCACTGAGCTCGTAACACTCTGGGGGTATATTCTTATTGTTATTTCTTTCTTGAAAAGAAATAGCAATAAGAAGAGATGGCCATATCTTGTGAAGTACAGAGTTTGGACGAGTTGTTTGGAATAACAGAAGAGATTCCAGTGTTTTGATGGATCTTAGCATAAATGGTTTTCTAAGCAAAGAATCATCTAGATACTTTCTGAGTTAAATCTAGGGCAACAAAATAAATTACCTGGAAAGATGAATTTTTAAGAACAAGTCATATTGGTTTGCCTTTGGAGTAGAGTTACTATCTCTGTTTTTAGGTGGGATGTAAATATGTTAAACTATGAATACAGACCAACCAAATCTTCAAGTTAGGAGTACATAAAAATCAGGGTTAGGCTTGGCATATCTATGAGCATGAGAGCCCCGTTAGGCCTGACACCCAGACACCTTCCTTGTCTACCACATTAGATTCCCAGTGCCTCCTTTCTTCAGTCTCAATTGGTCTTTAAACCATGGTCTCCTGCACCACTGCAGAGACTTCAGAGTACCCATTCCATGCAATGCTCTTCAAAGCCTGACACACAGCTGGGACCTCAGTCACGCACAAGGCTCATATAAGGATGCGAAGAGCAAGATGTCCTAGACAGAGGCCAAGGAAGTGAACATTTTCATCAGGAGCTGTCAAGTGCTGTCCGCCTTCCTCTGCAGATTAGTTGTGCTCTGGAGGCAATGCACTTTCAAAGGTCACTCAAAGAGTACAATAGAGGCATTTTGAACTTCAAGCAGAGGGTATAATAGAGGCTCTTAAAGAGAATGAAGAGCACTGTTTAGACCTGTAGAAGTCTGGATTAGGAGAAGCCAGCTTCTCAAGACTTGTATTGCTTTTTCTAGCAGTGAGCCCTTAGCTTAAAGGGACTCAGGAAAGTTAGACTGCCTGTATTTACACTTGGGCTTGTCGCTCACTATGTGACCTTGAACATGTTGTGTTACCATTCTGTGGTTCAGTTTTTTCATCTGTAAAATGGGGATAAGATGGTATCCATTTCACAGAGAATGAGAATACACAGCTGGAGTGTTAGCATGTTGAGTTCTCATCAAATGCTGCTGAGCGGTGTTATCAGTCCTTTGACAATCCATGGGAAACTGCTTCTAGAACCCCTGCTTTATGGCTGTCAAAACTGCAGGTGCCTTAGCCCATTACAAAATGGAATAGTATTTACATTTAACCTATGCACATCCTCTTGAATACAGTACTTTGAGTCATCTCTGGATAACTCATAATACCTAGCACTATGTAAATGTTATGTAAACAGTTGTTGTACTGTACTGTTTAGAGAATAATGTTAAATTTTAAAGTCTGTATATGTTTAAAACTGATGTCATTTTCTCCCAAATTTTAGATTATTTGCATTTCAGTGTGAAACCCATGGACACAGAGGGCTGGATGTATTTCCATTACCACACAGAGCAGCTAGTCTTGTAGCTCAATTCTGGAAATTCTTTTGCTTATCAGTGTATTCCTTCATGCACACTTGTTATGGGCAACAGGTGAATGCAGGAGCATGTGGTGCAATGCCTTTCTCCACGTTTCACACATGAGTCATTTCTCCAGACTGACTTAGAGTATGTATATATGTATTTATGTATTTTTTTTTTTTTTGGTAGGCATTGGAATTCAAACTCAGGACCTTGCACTCTTCAGGCAGACACTGTGCCACTGAGCTATACCTCCCAACCTATATCCTTTATTTAGAATCATGCCTTTTAGCTATAGCCCCAGACATCCACAGTAAACATTAGCAGTGCCCGCATATGCAGTCCCAGATGAGAGACAGGAAGAAACTGAGAAAGCAGACACGAATGGACTACCGAGCCTGTGCTAATGTGCTACTGCCATCATTTTATTCTTTTAAAGGGCTATATATAGAGTCAAGTCATGTGCTCTCTTCATAGATGAGGGCATCAAGACTCAAAGAACTAAAATTTTCCAAGATCAAATAGCTAGTAGGAAGCTGAGTTGTGACTTGAATCAATTTCTCTTTTTGTTAGATCATGAAACTCTTGGTAAGGAAGAACTTTATTTCTTTTCAGAGCCCTGAACTGCCCTCCACTGTGACCTGCTCCATTACGCAGCCTGATCTCCCTGACCTTTCAGCCAGTGACAATCCCTCTTAAAACGGAGTCTTAGTAGCTGAGCAGCACATTGTTTGGGGGTGTGAGAAAGAATGGGGAGCAGGGACATTGTGCTGTGGTGCTGCTTAATTAAATTAGCTGAGATAATGGTATACCCTGAAATGGGAACACATCCATTAATGCTGTTATTATTATCAAGGACAGGAATGGCCCACTGAGGATTGATGAGAGAATAAACTGTCCATATGCTATGAGCCATAAGGAAACAATTGGTAGGAAAAACCTCAGCTAGGCGCTTTGGATGGGATTGATAATGCTTCCTCTATGATAAAACACACACGCACAATGGAGGGGATATACACTTGGCATCTGGTTAATCAATGATCTGTGAAGGGACTGAAGCAATAAAGTGAGCAGATTTCACATTAATATTATAATATGATATGTTTATAGGATGGGGACATTCAAAAGTGACTCTGGCAGCAATGTCTAGGAGCTGTTTTAATTGAGTTTGTGTTCTGCAAAAGAGAAAAGGGTCATGAGATGGAAGGCTTTGAACTTGGCTTCCTCCATATGTGGTGATTGGTTTCTATCAAATGTTACCTGCTCAATGTATTATTTAGTCATTGACTATTTAGTCAGGGTGAACCTGTACAGAAAGAAGCAAGCCCTGTCTGCCCTATTCTCACAGGATGATAAAATAAAATATGCATGTTTTAATGCCTTCCTGAGCCATAATCCTGCTCTGATTTACTGGGGATCCATCTCTGCCTGGATGATCCACGGTTTTATGGACAGAGGGGAGCTAAGTGCAGCCAATTATACCCTTGGAGTAAATCCCTGGAAGAAGAGAACTAATACAGGCTCAAGGAGAGATTTGCTGCTGAAAGGGGCTCCCTTTCAGGACAGGTGAGAGAGAAATGGGTGCAGATCTATACCACAGAACATCAGGCAGGACTGCCTCATGTAACGAAGAGGGCCTCCAGCCTGTGGAGCCTGCCTCCTGGCCGCAGTCCATTCCAAGCGAAGTCAAGTGGCCCGCAAAGTGTGTTGGGACTCAGAATATGGATGAGTGATTCCTGTGTGATCAGGCCTCATGCATACTCTGTGCACCACGCCTAGGTATTGACCTTGGCTCTGGACAGGACCCCTTTGCTTTTGGCCCTCTCAGCAGACTACGATATTCCCTCTGTTGAGCCTATTTAAAGGAGTGGGCCAGCGCCTCCCCAGGAGGCTCTTCTTCTACTGTCAAGCTCTGACTTGTCTTGGAAAGAACTGGACTACCCTGTTGGTCCTTTCCAGTGGCCTTGGCTGTATTGGGAGCTTCGGAACCATCGCATGGGCAGAGGTCAGATGAGGGAGTTCAAATTTGCTCTACTTCACATTTTGGGGGTCCTTTCTTTATGCAACCCAGGAGGAAACTGACAAGGGTCATGTTTTACTCTTTCCTGTGCCTTTCCACTTGCACTGCTTTGCAGAAGGATTTACTGACTGATGAGAGTGGTATGCACTGTCCTCTCTCCTCTGTCCACATGCTTTCCTCCTTTGCTGTTTCTATCCACCATGTCTACCCTTAAGCAGAGCCCGTTCCCTCTGTTTTTGTTTCTACAAAGACAGTAAGACCACTGTAGTCCTTTTCATTTAAGCTCACAGGGTCCAGCTGCTTCACCCACACTTCCTCTGTCCTGGGAAGACCTCACTGTCAGATGTTCGCCAGTCCTGGGTTATCTCAGGGTCCTTGTTCTCAGTTTATTTCCATATACAATGTATTCAGTTGCAAAGCAATACACTTCTCTATGTGTATGCTTTTTTTCCTTGATACCTAGTCACTTCCCTGTCTTTGCATCAAAGCTCTTGGAATATTGTATTTCCTCAGTGTTGTCCCATGTGCTCTCAGCCCATGGCTCAGCTTCTGTGTGCATCACAGGCAATCTGCCCCTTCATGGTCACAGATTTTTTTTTTAATCCCATTCCCAAAGAGTCTGATTTCTGCTTTTAGCTTAATTTGAATTTGTTTTTTTTTCTTTCTTGAGATAGGGTTTTGCTGTACAGTTCAGGCTGGTCTTGAACTCACTTTGTAGTTCATGCTGACCTCAAACTCACAGCAGTCCTCCTGCCTCAGCCTCCTGAGTGCTGGGATTACAGACCTGCACCACTGTGCGTGGCTCTGAATTTGAATTTCTTGATCATATCCTTCTCTCGTGTCTTCCGAAAACACCATTCTGTTTCACATCCCTGACACTTCCCTATTCCTCATAGTTTTCTGGTAGTTTCTTTGTTCACTCCTCTTTACCATAAGTGTCTGTGTTTCCATTGTGTTGCCTCCAATCATCAGGCCATTCCTGGCCCTGCAATCAGTGACATCTCCCTGTTATACACCACTTGTTTTGCTGGACCAGTCCGTAAATTTCTCTCATGGCTCTTATTGTGTGTGTTGACAGCTGCTCTCGGATGGCCTGTGCCTATACTATGTCAGTGTGTGCTCCTGTGACACCTAGTGTAGGGTAATTCTCTGTGCCAGGTCCTGTGCTCGTATTGGGAATGCACTGCTATCTAGACAGATTCAGCTCTGAGCTTATTTTCAGTCTGTGGTGGAAATGCTTAAGTCAGCAGTTGTGTTAATGTGCAACATGGTCTAAGAGTGAAGGAGGATGAGCTACTGCATGGGGGTGAGTGGAGTGCTGCCTCTCCCTGGAGGACCAGCACAGGGAAAGCTCTTCGGGCAGCTGTGTCCGAGCTGGGGGAAAGGACTGGCTGCACAAGGCTGCCTATTATTCTCTCAGAGGGCATTGGTACCTTTTGGTCTCTTCCCACATGCTGGCTGCCCTTTTCCCTTTGCCTTTTGGCTGTAAGAAAGCTATTAGAGGGTCCTGCAAAGGCTATGCACAGCTTGGGGCCTGCTTGTAAGGTAATTCCTACTGACTTGCATAGTGTGGTTTATAAAAAGCCTTGTGCCTGGTGAGGCCTGCAGGCTGCTGAGTAGGACAGGTCTCTGTTCACTTCTGCCCCTGCGCCATGCATCCTTGGGTAAGCCATCCAACTTTGCTGAGCCCAGCTCTCAACTTGTCAAGTAAGCATAATAGTCATACTTAGTGTTAGATTTGAAGGGGCCTAAGAAATGGTGGTCTTTTCCACCCAAGCTTTGAGCAAATTGAAAACATAATAAAAGAATAAAACAGCTGAGAGGCTGAACAGACCTTACACTAATGATTCAGTGGGTGCGAAGGAAAATGCCTGCTGCATATCGTTGATTCTCAGCTATGTTTTCTGTTCATATTTCCTGTCTGGGCTGAGGATGCCTTTTGTAATCTACAGCATCTTGCAACTGCTGCCAGTGAGGCTGCAGTCAGGACATAGCCATTAGTGCCCACACATATGTACTTGGCTTGTTCTCAGTGGCAAGACCGGGCCACTGTTCCTTTCAATGTTTCTATCAATAAACTGTTAAAGACCATTTAAGGAAGGAATATAAGTCCTAGTTGTTGTCTAAAAACCTTCCTTTGACACCTTTAAAAAGATAAAGTGCTGGCAAATTGGACACTCACAGCTTGGGAGAGAATTTCAGAGCAATATGAGTTCAAAGCTGTCTCTTAATGGCAATGAGGAAGATGTTTTGTTGTAAATCATGGAGATAGATACCTCTGAGTCAAAATGTAATTCAAAACAGCCAGACTCTGAATGTAAATTTCAGACATATATTAGCCAACTTATTTTCCTTTTTATGTGTACAAAAGAGTGATATGTCATGTATACATATTTCTAAAAGAAACAATCTTATTCAATAAACATTAAAAAATTCAAAGTATTAGAGCAGAACACTTTGCTTAATTGTCAGTATTTTTCTTTCTTTGTGGTGCATAAAATAGTGATGGCACTTTTTATTGGCGGTGCCTTTCCTAAGATAAAATACTGCATGTCTGGAAGCAAGTGAGAGTCCAAATGCTCCACCACAGAAGTAAACAGACGTCGGTGAGAGACATGATTCATGGCCTGCAGCCACAGAACCCAAATATATTTCTTGTGCTAAGTTTGCTCCTGAGGAAGGGGAAGTGGAAGAAGGAGCTAGATGGTGTGCGTCCAGCTCACTTTCTCAAAGTCATAAATCAGATTAAATAGAACAGAGAGTGCTCAGGAACACTGTCATTGTAGCAATCTTTTTCTTTTCTTTTTCTGTACCACGGATCAAACTCAGGACCCTACACTTGCCAGGCAGGTGCTTAAGCCACTGAGCTATTGCCTCCATCCCCCAGGAACAATGTGTATGTGTAGTTTCTACCAAGACCACAACAGAAGGAAACATCAGAACTGAGAAGGCAAGTCCGTCAGCAGCTACCCCCTAGTTTCAGTGTGAAAGTAAGATAAAATGGGCAATATTTCTCAATGACTTTTAACATTTATTATTGTGGATGTGAAGTCTGATGCCATTCTGATTTTTGTTTTATTAACATTTAATTTTGTTTTCTTTCCCCACCTGCTATAGTTTGTAGTCTGAATGTTCCCCCAAAGCCTCATTCAGTGATAGGGGTAGGCTATTCCAAGATACCTGGATGCAGAGTTTGTGAGTGGAGTGTTGGGTTTGAGTGTGTGAGTGCTATGCCCAGTCTTGGGTGGGCAGCCCATAAAAGTAAGAGAAGAAACAAGGCTTGCTCCTCCCTTTTTCTCTTCCGGCTTTTGCTGCCTTCTGCTGCCACGAACTGTTGCCCCTCTGCCATGTACCACCTTGCCTCTGAGCCAGTCAATTATGGACTGAGATCTCTACAAACTGTGAGCTAAATAAACCTTTCCTCCTTTAATTTCAGATGTTGAGGATTTTGTTTCAGCTATGAGAAAAGTAACTAAAATAACACTTATTTAGGAAGACTATCCTTTAGGTTGAGTATTCCAAAGTTTCAGAAAGGTATAATTTTTGTTTTACATGGAAACTTAAGATTGTGTTGTCAGTCACATTTTGACTGTCTCTGTTTAGTTCTAGGAAGTCTCTACTGTTATTAATACTCTCTCCTTTATGCTAGATTCTAGAATTTTTAGTCAACTTGGAGCTCCTCTACTGAATGGTCATGTTTTTTACCTTTTTGATCTCTTTTCAATTTTTTTTTCACATATTTTGAGACTGTCCAATCCTTAAATTCCAAATAGATTTCCTATTATTTCCTTTAAAAAAAAATAGGATCTTGCTCTTGTTTTATAGATGCAATATTTCCTTGAATACCCTGGAGTCTCTGGCTAGGGTGCAGGAAGACAGAGATGTGGAGGCAAATGGGCTTAGGGCTGCTCAGGTGGGTGATCCCTCTGCAGAGGTGACCCTGTGTGCTTCAAGAGTGAGGGGGAAGGTGGCTGGTACCATGGGCTTTTGGGAATGTATATGCTTGTTATGGGGACCAAAAAGGCTTCAGTTTCCCGGCTGAGGGCACATCATGGTTGTACAGCTTGGCCTAGCTTATGAAAGCTTGGGCTTAGGCTCAGTCACTACTACACCTTTTTCCTCCCCCTACCAAGAAAAGGAAGAAAAAAAAAAAGGAAAGGAAAGGAAAGAAGAAAGAGCCACTGCTTCTGATATTTCCATTTCTCCATTCAGAGAGCTCTAGGGTAAGACATTGTTCCATAGACAGACTTCCCTGGCATTCTATTCTCCCAGAGTCAATACTGAGTAGCTATTTTGTTTTTTAGGGGGGAAAGGGGGAACTGGGGGCTGAACTCAGGCCCTTGCAATTTACAGGGAAGCACTTATTACAGTAAGCCATCTCCCCAGCCCCTGAGTAGCTATTATGCTCTTGAGTCTTTATTTCTTTTCTTGCATTGATTCAGAACCTGGATTGTAGAACAGGCAACAAATGCTTGCTGAAGTCCTTTGATTTAACTTCAATAATCAGTCATTAAATGCCTCCTAACTACATGTCTAGTAGAATATAACAGTCTTTGGTTAAAGTAGGAGCCACAGTAACAATAACAAAACAGTTCAAGTCCTAGCTAATGCCTTTCTGGAATTTAGAGTTTCGCAGGGGAAGTAAATCAGCCGGTGGCACAAAATGCAAGTGTAATTCGGGACAGTATTCTGCTAAGTGTGAGGGCGTGAGTGTCAACTCTGTGCTATAACTTCTGAGAGAAGGAAGATGCCCCTGTGAATAGGATCCAAGGAGGAAGAGAGCTCTCGCGGCGCAGGACAATCCACAGGCCTGGCCCTCGGGGCTTCATCATTTGTATTCAGTTGCTCACACTGCGCTGTCATACTTCTTTTCTTTCAAGCCTACAAGGAAGAGGAGACAAATTCCAGGGCATTAAACACATCCTGGTACCCTTTGCTTGCATCCAACACTATTATAATTTGTATGTATTTGTCCCCTCCCCCAACCCTAAAGCCTCATGGATTCACAGGCCACACTTTGGGGAGGTGACCATGGGGTGTGAGCCTCACCAGCAGACTGGTCTACTGATGAGTTTATAGCTAATCTAATGTTGAGAGGAGAAATCTGGTGTGATGAGGTGCACAGCAGTGCACGCTGGAGGTGTCCCCTGGAAGGTCTCACTCCTTCCTTTCTCCCTAGATTGCTCTGTGTCTCCTGCTTTCCTGTTGTCACACCAAGAGTCCTTTCTCCTTTGCTTTACCCTTCTGCTCTGCTGCCCTGGTTTGGAGCCAGGCAACTATGAGCCAAAACTTCCACAAACTGTGAGTGACAACAAACCTTTTCTCTTTATAGTTGTCAGATGTTGGCTCTCAGCCGTGATGAAGTATATAGGATAAATACTGAAATGAGTGGTTATTACCTTCCCAGCAGCCTTGTGACTTATGGGAGCAGCAGCTTGGGGAGAATCGGCCATTCTTTTCTCCTCCTGCCTCTAGTTCCCTTTCCAGGGAGCTTATTAGACCGCTGATCTCCATCTCTCCAACTTCTGCTGCTGTGATGCCTTGTTACTTGTCCTTTCTCATTCTCTGTGTATGTGTAATGGTGGGTGGCAGTCGCTTGGACAGGACTCAAACCCCTGCTATTTCTCCTTCTTCATAGATTTCTTACATTATTTCTAACTAAGCTTATTAGATATTTCTGTTGACATTTTCTTTCTGGCCACATGACAATAATAACATGCAGATCTCTAGCCAAACACCTGCTCAAGAAATATGCTACTGAGGAACCCAAACCTTCTTTCTTCATATCATTGTCATTTTATAACATTGGGTAATATTGCCTTCCTTGGCAGCATGGCTGGGAAGTCCACATTCCCGGCCTGGGCCTCACAGCCTCCTGTGGTCTGACCCATGCCTGCTCTGCCCATGGCACTTCTCCACTGAGTGCTTTTGCATGTGTGCATATTGATGTCTTAAGTCATAGGTCTATTGATAGAACTAGGTCATATCCAGGACCTAGGTCCCTGTTTGCTTACTGAGTGTCTCCATTCTTTGGTTCTTTATCTTCTCTTTAGCTAATAGAGATATCTTTTCCTGAAGAGACCCAGTGGCATGTATTGACTGTGCCTCCCAAGTGACATTACTCTTTCGGGGCTCTGACTCCTTACTTATTTTTGTCTTGAGTTGATAGTCATTTGGCTTTATCTTGGAATTAATCAAAGTTTTCCAAACAATAAAAGACTGGTATGATGGTTAGGAAATACATATTATTCTGAACCACCAAGTAAACTGATTTTGCCATCTTTCCAACTATACTGAGCTTTTATTTGGGGTATGGTGAGATGTAACAAACAAAGCTTGTAACTGGGACAGTCAAGAGCCTCCATAAGCCTACTCTATTCCCACGGTAAGTGTTGGTTCTTGCTGGCTGATGCTTGCATCATATGTGATGGCAAGAGTTAAATATTAGTCATGAAACTGTGTGTGTGTGTGTGTGTGTGTGTGTGTGTTATCTAATGCCCACCGAGCCCATCAGTCTGTCAAATGAGAGGACACTAACTCGTACACCCAGATCCAGGGCTGGTGCCTGAGAACCTACTGGATGTTGGCAATTGCCATCCAAATTTCTTCCTGTACCTGTCATTGTTAGCACGGCTGGCCGCTTCACACTCCACCGACCAGAAGCCATGCTAACTGCTCATGCTCTTGCTGCCAAGTACCTCCAGCTGCAGCTCTGTCACTCTTCTTGGGATGCAGCCCTCAGAATGAAGCTATCACAGCTTTGAATCACTGACATATCCTCACACATCTGCATAGCTGCTCTATGCAGAGTTGGCAGCATTCATTCACACTGTCACTCTATCCACGGCTATTCCTCTGAATGGATGATATTTTTCCTGTTTCTCATCTTTAGCTGTTATCTTGTGCTTTCCAAAAAGTAAAGAACTCGTTGCCTGAATTCTCTTCTTTTTAAGGGTTGCCATTAGCAGTGTTGCTTGGGCTACTAGGGCAGAGGCTTGTTAATGTCCATACAGAAGTCATTTTCCTTGGAGCGTCTATGCTCCCAGGAGGCCAAATGGAGCAGGTGAACATCCACCTGCTGTGGCTGAACCTCGCCCTCCCCTGGCTCTGTGCTGTGATGCCCAGACCAGTTCACCAGGCCACAGACTTCCTTCACTCTGCATACACTGTCTTCCAGCACTGGCTCCTCCTCTTCTCTATGAGAATTGGACCTTCTACAGGACCTTATCAAATTCATCTATCTTTTAGAGAAGTCAGTTTCTCACTGAATTGCTGATGCTCAGAACTGAGGTGACTCATCAGTAGATAAGCAGTGAGCAAGCAGAATCACCAGCCTCCTATGGACAATTTCTACCTAGATCCACATAGAACTCTTCTAGCATTTTAATGCCTTACTATAATCTTGGGGAATCAAAGATTTTTTTCTTATTTTTCATATTTTCTAATGTAGACATTCACTAGAACTTTGATGAATAAAAACATTGTGTTAGTCACTGTTCACTAAAAAGCAGATTTAATAATGTAAGATATATAAATAGATAAGGATTTATAAGGTAGGTTGTAAGAGTGCCCTCCAGGTTCTCCATTCAGTACAAGAAGTCAATATTTGTAATTCCAAAGATAAGTTATTGGAATCCCACTAAGTTAATTCCAATCTACCACTCCCAGTGCAACTCATGGCAAAAGTAAAGACATTAACACACATTTATAATTATTGGGGAGCCAAGGGTCCCTAAATCCAGCCATGAAGATGGCTTTCTGGAACAAAGAGGCTGACCCAGGCCTGTTTCTGGATTGTATTCAGTGGAGGAGGAGTGGCTTGAGGAGGAATGACTGAGAATTGTGGGAAGTAGGTGAGTACTGTGAGCTGAGCTATGTAGGTGGCCTACATTTACCTCTGCCATATGCAGAGAAAGTAAATGTATTTTTATGTAATATGTATTATGCTATTGAGATAGTATCTAATGTATTGGAGGTCTGGTGCTTCAGTTCTGATGTAATCTTTCAAGCCTTAGGAAGTCATAGCTTCTATCTTGAGGCTCCATCCCAGCTGGAGCATGGACAATTCGGTCTTTGTCCTGTCTTGACCAGGCTCACAGTAAAGAGGAGCAGGTATAGATTACCAGGGAAACACACATGCCACCTTCAAAGAATATCACAAGCACCTCAGCTAGACCAATATACATTGCTTAAGGCCAATTGAAAGGATAAAGAGGAGTCTTAGCCAGCTCTGTACATATCAATGCAAGGAAATAGGGTCGGTCAGCCTTAGTTAGAATGGAGACCATCGCTCTTCTTTCAAGAAGAGCTACTCAGGTGGTCCTCCACAGTAGGCTTATAGTGGCTATCTCAGAGTTGGGTGTGGTAGAGCACAAAAGGGCTGCCTACACTGTGGAGATCCACAATTTCCAGTTGAAAATCGAAGGGCTAGAGCCCACTGCAGAGTCCTGAGCAAGTCTGTCTCAGGAGGCCAAAGGGTTTGTGATGGAAGATAAAAGACTTTGGAAGGGTGAAGGTTCTGTGCTGGAGGGAGCAGACAACAACCCAGGTGAGGATGAACACTGGAGCTCTTTTGAAGAAACGAGCAGGCTTTTTCTGTTTGCCCTTTATTTCATTCAGGCTAAAGCCTATTTGTAGGTGCCTTGCACACCCAGGATGAGTCTTCTGTCATCAGTACATCCATTCAGTCACATCTAGAACTATGCATCTCATTTAGCTGGGCATTCTTACTTGAGTTCCACAATCAGTTAAAGAGCACAAGCTTGAATGGATTAGTTCTCCGATAGGTGTCATTGCTGCTTTTCTACAGGTTTTTTATTTGCCTGTGTCCCTTGAAGTTTCAGGGGTCTCATGAACCTAGTAAAATTATAGACAAAGACTGTGCATATGAGGTGCTTTTGGAAGAGAGAGTGGAGCAGTCCTCCATTTTTAAGGGAGTTGTGCTCCTCCCTTTACCTGCAAAGATTCCATGAAGTTAGACTTGCATGCTCAAAGAGACTTTGTGATATTCACTGTCTCAATGCCTACTTGAGTCTGGAACAGCACCAGATAATATATTAAAATTTTATTCTCCAGGGTTTGTTTGTCTTAGAAGAAAGCCTCAGAAGTGCCCACCTGACGGTCAGAAATTTCCTGTCTTGGAGCTTTCTGATGTAGAATGTTTCTATGACTGTTGTCTCTTGGCAGTCCCCCAACCCAGATCCATTTCCTGGTCTACTTGTGGCCTTGTGATCATTGTCATCATGTGCTCCCCAAATAAGTGGTTTGGATTTGGCTGTGGCTTAGTTACTTTTGTATCATCACTAAGACAAAATACTTGACATCCAACATTAAGGAAGTAAAGTTAGGTATTGAGCTCACAGTTTTGGGAGGTTTCCATCAACAGTCAGCTGGCTCTAAGGCAGCATGGCATGACACAGGGACAACACTTCAGGGTGGCAAAAGATAGCAAAAGCAACAGGAGCAAATGGGTAGGGGTGAAGCCTTGTTTCCTCCCTTATGTTGTATGCAGGCTGCCACCCCTGAAAGCAGGTATAGCACTCATACCATCTCTGTGTCCTCCTCTTGCACAGTCTCAGGAAATTTATAGAAGGAGGTCCCTGGTCCTGGTACCAAGTTGCTTAGTTAAATTTCTAAACATCTCAAGTTAACACAGTGTACCAACCATTACAGATCCTGAGAGGATCTCCCATAGTCTGTTTTCAGCACCCAGTACAAAGCTCCTCAGACACTCCCCTGCATCCTTCATAGGAGCCCTAAGGGAACAAATGCTACCCATATGAATGACATCTTGACTTGAAAAAACATGTAGAATTAGCCTGAGATCCTAAAACCAAGGTACTGTGAATTTGTGATGTATTCACTAAGCTAGGATAAGTACTCAAAGCAGGAATGTGGTGGTGTCTTCACTTGTAGAGCTGTACTTCAAGCTGATACAACTGTGGTGCTTTGAACATGAGATCTAGCTTCTCTAGCATGAGGAGTCTTATGACCGGGATCTACCTCCCCTCTCAAAGCAGCAAGAGACAGTTCACTCTTGCAGCTGCTAAGAAAACAGTAGCAAACACCCCAAGCACTGCAGAAGCTGAAATAACCACATTATTTCTTCTTCTTGCCACAATACTTACAACTCCTCAGGCATTCACAAGACTTCTCAGTTTCATTGTTTATAGGAGGGTAGATGGAAAGAAACAGGAAAAAAGAAAGAATGAAAGAAGAAAGGAAGGAAGGAAGGAAGGGCAGGCATTGCAGCCACAACTCAGCAGGAGAAAGCCTTTAGAGGGTGTCATCCTTCTGCTCATCCAAGAGGATGCTATCTAGATCATAAATTACCAGCTCTAGGGAATCAGTTTGTCCCTTTAAAGCTATTAAAGGACTACGATGAGCTGGATGTGCTTTGTGGATTATTCTGTCAGGTGGAAGGTGGCTGCCCTTGCGGGGAAAGAAAAATTGGCTTTGAGTGTATCATTTTGGAGCTGTCCAAACGTTAATCCCCAGGCTGACTTAAGCAGGAAGAATTCAAGATAGTAGCGGTCAATTGGCTATTGCATTTTTCTGATAACCGCAGGTGCTTGCAACAGCAGTTGCGTCTCCCAGGTCTGCAGCTTGTGAAAGGTGGGAGCCTTGCAAGTGGGCATTGTGATAAGAGAATGATGTAGGTAGGCACCTGGCAGAATTAGGGAATCCAGGTATACCCTGAGCCCCCAGATGGGCTGCCACTGAGACTCAGTCCTCAGAAGAAAGATGAGGCTTGCTGCAGCCTCACAGAGGAGCTCTGTAGCTTGAGGGCCAGACATCACTGTTCAAAGGCAGGAGCCAATTTTCTCCTTGGATTATGGAGAAGACTCATGAGGTCAAAGGTGTGGGCTGCACAGCCCCCTCAGACGCTGTCCTGGAAACATCAATCAAGCCAGAGAGACCAAGAGTTCATTCCTGACCACTGGCAAATATCTATTTTAGGTTGATCCCATCCTCACTTGCTAGAGGCAGGAAACATTATTCAGTGTGTCAGGGAACTTATTAAGACTAGGAACTTACCCTTGGTCTGAGAGGATACCAGGATTGCTTCCTTTTGGATGGATCCTTCATGGGCTCTCACATGAGTAGCGGCGCTACCACCAGCTGCCCTCGACCTCTGGGGTGTCCCACTTAAGTCCCTCCTACACACAGCTGTCAGTGGGCGCTTTCCAGAACAGCAGAACAACGAATGCGTAGGCTCAGAATCCTGCCAGCCCCCGCATCCAGTGCTGGCATAGTCCTGCTCCTCTGCAGGTTGAGTACCTCATTCATAACCCTGCATGTCTCCTCTCACTCCTACCCTACCCAATGTCTACTCCATGTTTACTCCGGCCGCTGAAAACCCCTGTGGGCAGGCTTTTCTCCCTCGTGCCTTTGTTCCTGCAGTCTCTCTTGTCAGAACCCCATGTCTGCCACACTTGCTGCAGCAGGTGGATGCCCAAGAGCCAGCCTCAGTGTCCCTCTCCTGACCTCGTCTCCTCCATGACACCCTTCCCCCACCCTCCA
The DNA here is from genome assembly GCA_004027165.1 of Ctenomys sociabilis. NCBI lineage: Eukaryota > Metazoa > Chordata > Mammalia > Rodentia > Ctenomyidae > Ctenomys > Ctenomys sociabilis. Next base: position 63,173 of record PVKA01000976.1, read on the forward strand.
CGTTTCAGGCAGAGTTTGTGGTCACCTCTGCTGTGCTCCAACTGCATTTGGAATGCCTCTCTTCAAGGACGCTCACTCGTGTCATACAAATTACACTCTAAGTTTCTGTTTATGTGTCTGTCTTCTCCACAGAACTGCGAATCTATCATCCATTTTTTTCCCCCAGCTTCAACATCTACTACTACACCTGGAAGAGTGGCTAATAAATACATACTGCGAGAAGGTAAATGAAAGGCTACAGAGAAAGGAGAAAAGAACTGGGGCAGAAAGAGTGGTCTAGAACTGATACACAGAAAAGGCCACAGTCCACACTGTGTCCCCACCTTCCTCCTCCCGCCCTCTGCTGACAGCTGGCACCTGCGTCCTCTTTTGCTTTTCCATCCCCTCACATCTTGCTGCTCCCAGTTGCTGCAGCCTGATGCTGACCCCAGATGACAAGCAGATCAGCTCCTTATCTGCCAGAGCCCCGATTTTTTTGGGATGTGTGCAAGCTCCTCACAGAGCACTTGGAGAGGAAAGCTGTCAGCTTCCACTTGTCAGTTTTCTGACCGGCCAATCCAAGCCTTCATTTGCGCCTCGAAATCCCCTGGGGCTGTCACTGCTCTGATTGCCAGCTTAGCCCTGCAGTAGTTTCTCTGCAGGAATAAGGTCAGGTTTAGGGATACTGTGTTGCCACTATATTCAGGCATTTCCGAAACTCAGCTGTGGACTTGGGGTGTGGGGAAAGCAGGGGCATAGAAAATGAAGAATGGATAAGTTGGTTTAATGGTTCACATCAAATTGGCACATTAATGGGGAAATTGAGTTGGGAAACATTACAAAAACTAAAGATGAGTCAGTGTAAACAGTAGCATCCAGAAGGCTGCAGAAGATCCATGCAGGGCCGGCCTGCAAGTGCTGAGCTGGATAATAAAGGAGGCAGCTAAAGCAAAGAGCCTGGTGGGTTTCTAGCGCTTAATCAAAACTGACTCCAACTACTGCAGCTGCAAAAAAATGTTCTCAACCTTCCATTAATTTCCATACAATAACCCTCTAATGGGGGAGCTGTTCAGGGGAGGAGGGCAATCAATCTGGCCTAATGACACACCCGAGACCTGGGGAAAATGCAAACTTGGAGCGATTTCATGGCAGGTGCAACCTTGGAAAGCATTACCATTTTTCTAAGTTAATTTGTTCCCTTGATATGTTTGAAATCCATATTTGTACTTTAAAGGTCTAAAATGCAAGATGATTAAAAAATATCACTGGATTTTTGTAAACCCTTCGGTAGTACCAGGTGATGCATCAGCTGTCTCCACTCTTCTCCTTTGTGATCAGGGACTGCTTTGCCTTTTTATTTTCCCTTCACTGTCATAGGAAGCCACGCTGAGTCTCTGTTTTGTTTACGCTGCTTAGATTTTTCCTCTGGCTTGGGCAAGCTGGAGCCCTTTGGGAGCTTGGGAGGAACTAATTCAGAAAATTTCAGCCAGACTTGTGAGTAGGATCCCAGGCCTCCAAGGGGAAGGAGCAAGGAAATCCCCTTCCCAGATTGGCTCTCTAGGGACTGCCAGTGTCCTCCCTGTCTTGAGCTCTTCCTCCCAGCTGGCTTGTCTTCCCACTCAGATGAAGAAGGCTCCAGGGAAACAGAAATGAATCCTGATTCAACACCTCCTCCAGATCCCTTGATTTCTTGGTTTCATTAGTTCTCCACATGCTTGTAGCTGGGCAGGCCTTGCATCCAGAAACTGGCCTCCAAGGTGCACTGATGCCCTTCTTATGTGGCTATGGCAGTGTATGAAATTTCCTCTTAGAACTTGTTTCAGGAAATAAAAATTAATGTGCTATTGAAATCCTCTCTTTTCCTTTCCTCGCCTCCTTCCTCCATAGAAACACTCAGCATTTAATAACTGTGTGAAGAGTTTTGCTCCCTAGTCTTTTCTTTCGCTGAAAGTTTTGTAGATGAGCCCTGTTTATAGAATAAGCAGGTGACTTCCTTCTCATCAGTTTAGTTGGAGATGAACTTCCACATGAAGGAGCCCTCTGTGGGATTGCAGGGTGCCTCAACCCCTATCCTGCCTTCTGGTGGCTTTTCCCACACACTCCACAGACAGAAGCACGCAGGGAAACCTGGTCATTGCTCATTGCATCGAATACTCACAAATCCTTCTTGATAGGTTCAGGTTCCAGTATCAATTGGTAAATTATCCCAGCCCTGATTCAGTGTGGCTGAATCCCAAAACAACAGCTTATGTTCCCCACGACCACTTCCTCCTCCTTCCCCACTCTAGCCCTGGATACAACTTCTTTTTACCTTTCCCATGCTCACAAGCCTCTAATCAGCTCTTTGTGTGTCACTAAACCTTCCCCTCAAACTCTGCCCCTATTAAATGTCCACGTAGTCTTGACTTCCCTGTCTCAGGTCAGAGATCTGCCCATCTCCCTTGGAATCTCTCCGTGTCCTCCTCAATAAAGCCTTTTGTCTATCCTTGCCTTTTACTTCTGCTTCTCAGCTGTGCTGTGAATAAAACTAACACTTTTAGTCTTCAAAAATAAGGTGTGGCCACATCTCCTTCTTTATAACAATAAGGTTTAGGATTGCAATTGTCCCTTTCCTGCCCATTCATGGTCAGCTGGCTCCAATGCAGAAACAGCATGGTGGAAGCTGCTCTTCCCCCTGCAGCCAGGAAGCCCGGAGTGAACCAAGGAGCCTGGGAAGGATGCCCCTCCCCCATCCTCCTATGGCTCTTCCAGCTGGGCTCTGTCTCTCAGCAGCATATTTAGCTATGAATTTATCAGTGGATTCACCTACTGACCAATATAGTTCACCCCTAATTCAATCACTTTCCAAAAGCCCCTCCTCTGAACACATGAGTTTCAGGATCTGAACCACAGCAAGGAATTACAGCACCTCAGGAGGTGGGCCTCTTACTCCAGGATCTAGTTCAAAAGCTCCAGTGCTTGGAGTGCAAGAGTGTCATGTTGCTTAAACTTTAAGTGCTTTGGAATGAGTTGCCTTTTTAAAAAATACAGAACTTCTAACACAAGTTAGGAAACAATTTTCTTCCTGCTCACCACTAATAAGCTCTTTGGGGTTTTTAATTCCTTGTTCAGGAAAATGGAATTAGTATTTGTCACATAGGATATGTTGTCTTTATTGTCCTGCACTGGTGCCATCCTGGTACTGTAATGTAGCAAACCGCCATGAGCACAAACCCTCCTTGCAAACCTCCAACTCCAGGGAGAACAGTGCACCGAGGCCCTAGGTTCTGGTCTCTGACCTCTATTCTTGCATGCATGTGAAAACCCAGCTCCTTAGGTGCCTCCCAACCAGTGACTGAGGGACTCTACGGTGGACAAGCCCTGGAAAGTAGCAAATCCTGAGTTGTTCTTGATGACACAAGGAATTAATTACCTGAGGGCTATGAGTGATGCTTGAGGATCCTTCGCACTGTCTTGCTTGTCTCCTTGCTTAGGAGGCCTCAGACTTGTGCCAAGGTGTCCTGGCTCCCTTGGTCCTCCAGCTTGCTCCCTATATTTCTGTACAGTCATTTCCTCAAATAAAATTTTTGTTCTTGTGTTTAATCTCAACTTGGTGTCTGATTCTCTGAAGACCTGGATAAGTACATATAGTATAGGGGCCAGAGAACTGTAGCCCCTGAGAGATGAAAATTCAATCAGTTAATTTTTGTTCACCTTCAGGAACTCAGACAGAAAATTTCATTTTGCATTTGAAGGTAAGCTGCGAGGTATAAAATCAACCAGTAAGCCTCTAAGCTGGTTGATTTCCTACATTTTTCTCTTGACGTTGGAGCCGTCCTTTGGTGTGCAGAATTCACTTTATTCCAGAAATGTACTGCCTTTCTCCTTCTCACCATGTGATCTGTGTATGGCACTCCACGTAACAGGAGTTGACATTTATTGTTAAACCTGCCTCTTGAATCACTCTGAGGGAGACTGCAGATGTCTCAGATGCAATTCCATAGAGAAAGTTAAAATGGCAATGTTATCTATATGTGCAATTATAATTCTCTTATTCCTTTCAAAGGATTACAAGCACAGGAAAGAGCCTTCCTCTTTGGTGAAGTGGGTTGTACAGGAAATTCAGACAAGTGTTATAGGGTCAGATAAACATCCTGAACTGCTTCTGTGGCTAATATCTATCAGGAACTCTTCCCTAGATCAAGAGGTGAAATGAGCAGGACAGATTCCCGTCACTGAAGTGGGCCCCCATCAGGGGCAGCTGAGTGCACACAAGTCTTGGTGCTCCAGTTCCATCTTTTGCATCCTACGCACAGCACAGCTTTGGCTCAGTGATAAGGAGAAACACAGATTGGTTTTAGTGCCTCTCTTTTAATGTCACTGAAAACTGTGTGCCTTGAATAAGATGCATATATGGTGTGTTTCTCAATTCCTGTATTTTTATTTAATTCTTTTTTCCTGGAAAAATATGATTTTTTGGAAAAATTTGCATTTATTTCTTGACTAATTCCAGTATTTAATCAGAATTTTCAGTTAGAGGCTTTTTAAAAAAATTGATACAAGGCTTTATGGGGTATTCAGGGTCTCACTACTAGATCGAACTCATAGTGATACTTCTTTTTCAGCCACCCAAGTGCTGGAATTACAGGTGTGCATCGCCATGCCTAGTCTCAGTCTCTGTCTCAGTGTGTTCTGGAGGCAGGGCCAGTGTGGAAAACCAGGGATCAAACCCCAGCAGCTGCGCTCTGCCCAAGCAGGCACTTTAGTCCGCTGAGCTATCTGGCTGGAACTTCAATTAGAGTTTTATCTGTTTATGACTTCTTCTATCTCTCTGATAGAATGCTTCTGACACATTATGACATGAAATAATTTTAAGAACAACTTGTCCCTTTTTTCTTATTATATAAGTATTGTATGTTTGATTTTAGGTTCTAAAATTATTAGCAGAAACTCTTTGTTGGCTCATTGCTCTGGTGTGACATGGTGGTCCACTAAGGCCCATCCAAGGACTCTACTCAGGGTAGGAGTAGGTCCTCAGGGTAACAGTATTTGGAGATGCTATTGGCCCTAGGAGATGGACCTCACTGGAGACAAGTCCCTCAGATGAACCATGGGCTCTTTTTCTGCTTCAGTTATGTGGCCCTGTGCTCTGATGTGCAATCTCACCACTGACATCACACCCTTGTTAGAACCCAAACAATGGGGGCACACAGTGTTGGGCTTCAACCTCCACAATTTCAGCTCAACCTCTTTTCTTTATAAATTTAGCTGCCCCAAGTATTTTGTTCTAGTTACCTAAGGTGACTAATATACTCATTGCGAGCAAAAGAGTAGTTCATACTTTTCCTAAGCCTGTTCATCTAGAAGGCAAGGCTGAGATCCCTTATACCCATTTGTTCTTTCTTTCAGAAATATTTAAAAAATATTAAACAATTTTTATTGAGTACCTGTCATGCATTAAGCTTCAGGGACACTGTGATTAATAAAATGGTCAAAATTTCTTAGTATATAAGAAATTTTTCTTCCTCCTTTCTTTCCTTCTAATTGTATCATGTCCTTGTGGAGGACACAGGCCATGGACATGCTTATCTACTTGTGTGCAACCAGCGATATTTCTGGTAGCTAACTATGCAGATGTCAGAAGAAGGGTGGTGGTGATGGAAGATGAGTCCACAGAATTCAAATGGAGCTAAAGCTGCAGAAAAGAACTTCTTGGTTGCAGGCAGACTACGGGGTCTCAGAGCCCTCCCTGCTTTGCTGTGTAGTGTGTGAGACATCTGAGATATCGTGATGGAGATTTCAAGAGGGAAGTTGGTTGTATAATTGTAGAGTTCAGATATAGATTGAGATTGAGATGATGTGCTTGGGATGGTATTTAAAGCTTGCTGTTTAGATGAGAATTTAAGCAGCATGTGGATGGAGAAGGTAAACATTCCAAAGCCAAGCTCTAGGGCTCTCCAGGACCTCAGAATCAGGTACAGGAAACAGATTCCTCAGAGGAGACACATACATTATGCTAGGCACTAAGTGCAGTACAGGAGATAGAAAAAAGGCTTTGACTGCAAGAAATTTGCAGATAGGAAGTTTGTGTTCTTCAGTTCAGATTCCCTGGACCTAGAAAGACTGGGTATATAATTCCCCCGAGCCATAAGAAGAGGTAAGAAGAAGAAAAGGCAGTGTGGTGGTGGTTGTATGGAGGAGCTGGAGGAGAAGGAGGCATACTACTAGTGATTCAGGTCTTTGCTAAACAAACAAAAATTTGATTGGAGACTCCTTGCATAGTTTAAAGAGGAATCAAATTCTACACAACTCAGTTTGGTGTTTATGAGATCTTTGTAGAACACAGTCTACAATCCAGAGGGACAGGGACAGAAGCCCCTGTGATTTAGCATGATTACTTCCCAAGTGGAGTATTGTGCCAAATCTTTTGAGAATGCAAGCAGACAGCTGCATCTGGCCATGGCTGTTGCTAGGGAAGATCCTCAGTGGAGAGAAGAGTGGATGGATCCTCTTGAGGAAGAGAAGGCTGTGAGAGGGCGTTTGCCAATTATTCAATTCTACTTGCTGACAAAAATGAAATTCTCCACAAAAATACTTTCTGTATTTTCCAACTTTCATTTCATGTTCAGTATTTTTTCAAATCATGGATATGTTTACCTATTTTCAAAATTTAAAGAAACATTTATTTACTGCCTACTTTGAGCACTACATTCTTACCAGCTTTCTTTCTTTCCTTCTTTCTTTCTTCCTTTCTCTTTTTTTCTTTCTTTCTTTCCTTCCTTCCTTCCTTCCTTCCTTCCTTCCTTCCTTCCTTCCTTCCTTCCTTCCTTCCTTCCTTCCCCCCTCTCTGTTTCTCTCTCTCTCTTTCTTTTTCATGTATGTGGTTGTTACATGATGTCACTATGCATCTTGGACTCATGGTGATATGGTGATCCTCCTGCTTTCAGCTTCCCCAGAGCTGGGATTACAGGTGTGCACCACCATGCCTGGGCTCTGGCCAGCTCAGCCTGCTGTGGGCCAGGGCTGGCGCAGCATGTGGTACTAGGGATCCAACTGCAATCCCTGCACTTGCCTAAGCTTGCCTAAGCAAGAGCTCTGCTCCATTGAGCTATCTCGCCAGCCTCTGCTTTCAAACAATGGAATGAAAAACATGTTGATATCCAACTACAGACTAAGATAAAAAAATATAAACTGAGTTATGAAGATGTGTCACGCAAATGAGTCAGAATGAAGAAATGGTGAGCAGGCATAGTGCCACACACCTGTAAACCCAGCTACTTGGGAGGCTGAGGTAGAAGGATTGTGAGTTCAAGGCCAGCCTGAGCAATTTATTGAGATCCTCCTGCAAAATAAAATACAAAAAGGTCTGGGGTTATAATTTCCCAGGGCCACAAGAAGAAGAAAGAGGAATAAGAGGAAGAGGAGGAGGAGGAGAAAAAGTTGTTATGATCAAGGACCAAGGAAAGCTGAAGAGAAAAAGTAACCAATAAGGGGGACTTTATAGAATAAAGCAATAAAATAAAATAAATTATATAGAATAAGGGATCATAATGAATTTTGGGTTGAGGAAACAGCATAAGTAAAAAGGTAACAAATGTTTGGTGTGGAAAGTGGGTGCTGTATAGTTTGGAGGGTGGCTCTAGGAGATTGGCTATAGTGTTTTTTGTGGGAAAGTCCTGGATTCTACACTGGAAAGACTAGATTACTTTTTAGGGAACAGTGATGCTCTTCTGATAAGCAAGAGAACCTTCCAGCAGTCTTTCAAATAATTAAATCAATGGGAGAAAACCCCAGGTAATTCTGGGAAAATTTCTGAAACATAAAGAGATAAGCCAGATCATTACATCTTACTTTCTACCAGGAAAGATTTTTGTAAATCAGAGCCATGTCTTTTAAAGTACCATTAAGTCCCAATTCAAGACCATTAGTTTGGGAATCTTCAGTTGACATTTTTATTGATGTGACCTCATACTTCTTTCAGAGACACTCTGTCATCCAAGACAAAAAAAAAAAAAAAAACCTTAAGCCCATACTTTACCATAGGATTTCTGGGTTAATATTGTGATCAATCACACATTTTCTGCTTTTTCTTACCTCAGCTGCCACAAAACAACCACAGGGGAACACAAAATGCAGTCTCTGAGGAAAGTGAGAAGCAATGGGTGTGTGTCAGTTCCACACTTAGGTTTCCCTAAAATCTGGAATACAGTAGGCAAATGATTGTTGCACAAGTGAATAAAAATTAGGTAATGTCTTTTGCAGGATGAGGAGCTAATGAAAGATTGGCAAATGGATGTGGCAGGAGGAGTTGTCTATATTTTGTGAACTTCTCAGAAGGGAAAATACCAAGACAAGAGAGATCATGCTCTTTTTTGTGTGTCCTGTCGCCTCTAGGGCTGCAGTGTGTAATCCTGTTGCTGTTATAATCCTGTTGCAGTTCACCATGTTCCAATTTTGTATGCTTTTTAGATGCCAAAATAGGCATGCTGTGTCTTTTTGGATCTGCTCTGCCTGGTTAGATGTTGTCATCCCTCTCCAGAAAGAATGGATTGGATCCGGAAAAGACTTTATGTTTGGTTTCAGCCACAAGGAATGGAGCATTTCAAACTGGGGATCTCAGAACCTGTTCCTGGGCTTTACTAACTTCAGTAGCTTCCATATCTTTGAATCCAAGGTCATTGCTGGTCACTTAGTCCTCATTGTTTGCCTACCAGATCTTAAAACCATGATTCTCCTCTGAGAATTAATGTAGTAAGATCCAGTCCTAAGTCTCAAATTAGGAGGAATTAGGAAGCTACCATGTAAATTGGCCTCTGAGTGCTATGGGAACAAGGATGCAGGAGGCAGAGGTCTGTTAAGGATGTGAACATGTTTGACTTATGATGGTAAAGTCTGATGAGACGGGTCTTTTCTGTGCTGAGAGCCCACAGTGTAGTCCTGAGGTGTATGGCCTTGGGAATGAAGATCTGGATTTAAATTCTTGATCACCTTGGTGAGCTTAGGTAACCACTTGTCCACACGAATCATTTTCTTCATGGATACAGTGGAAGTGATAGGTGTGTCCCCAGGGGTGTGTGCTGATTAATGGACAATATCTGTAGTGATTAGCATAGAATGGGGGCACACTTAACAAGGTGTGCATAAAGCTGAAAAGGGGATGTTAAAGAATCACATTTGTCATTGTTCATCCAACATCCACATGACAAAGACGGGAATTGGTGGGAGTCAGCATCCAGGGCCCCAAGAGCTGGCCTCCTGTGACACAGGCACAATTCATCAGGATTTCTGAGGGCTTCCCAGAGCTGTCACTCAAGGGTACCCATTTCACTGCCACAGACTCATCAGAGCAACACCAGGTAGGGAATTTATTTTCCAAGTTTCCTGCTGCTTGAAAGAAGGTGTTGTAAATACTGAATCCCCGGATTCTGGAAACTCAGCAGAGTGTGCACATGCTGAACTGTAGTGCCATCTTCTCTTTAGTGACTGTGAGTTTAGTTTATGGAGTCACCATCCAGCCACGACTCTGCATCAGGTGAACCCATAAAATGGAACTTCTGTGTGAGCTCACTGTTTTCCCAGGACATCTCCGCTTCACCTCTTTTTTCCTTTCAGGCCATGATCTCTGATGTCCACATAACCCTACTTTCTGTCAGCATGTTCTCACGCCATTTGCTTTGCTCCTTTCTGAGGCCAGCCAGACTGTCTCTGGTGAGGTGCATGCAGGGGGAGCAGATGCTTTCAGGGCTTCTTTGGCTGTGGATATCCAGTGTCTTTCATTGCTGGGATAAAATATCTGACACCCAAAAATAAGGAAGAAAAGGGTTATTTAGCTCAGATAGTGGAGGTTCCAGTCCATACTCAACTGGCTCCAAGGCAGAGTGACGTGGCAGAGTTCATGGTGGTGGAAGACAGCGAAGAGCAAAGGGAGGAGTCACAGCACAGCAGCTAGTGAGCCTGCCTCACTTCCTGGCTATCCGCCTCTGGGCAAGTGTAGCACTCATACCCATCATCCTAGCAGCTCTCACACCCATAATTCCAACATTGGATCATGAATTAATCACAAACTCTAGAAGCCTGCCCCATGACTGCATGGGGCTTTGGGAATGACAACTAGACACCAATCATAGCATCCAGGATCCATAGAGACACATGAAGTTCAAACATGTCTGATGTCCCAATTTCCTAGCGGACATTCATGTTGGCTGGAGCATTAGGGAGCTCATTTCTCATAGAACTGAGGTAGTTTTCCTCATGCTGGAAAGGAAGTAAACTCTTGCCTTTGGCCTTTTTTTAAGGAAATTTTCTGAGACACAGAGTCTAGTAAACTTAGCTCAACCTCAAATTTATTAGCTTTAGCCAACTTTTAAAAAATATCCACCTTTCTTTTATGAATAAGTGTGACATAAACTATCCAGGAAGAACTCTTCCAGCTTTCGGAAGTGTCGGTCATTGCATTCTGTCTCTTGCACATTTTTTTTTTTTTTTTTTTTTTTTTTTTTTGCAGAACTGGGGATTGAACTCAGGCCCTTGTGCTTGCCAGGGAAGTGCTTATTGCACTGAGCTATCTTCCTGGCCCCACATGTCATCTTTTTAAAACCCATCACAATTAGCTGCAGATATTGAAATTCTATTTTTCTAACATCTTTTCCTCAGGATAAGTCTGTTTTTTCCACTACCAGCATTTCTCCCACTGTATCTAGTCTTCTATTAGTTTGTACTCAACATGCTTGTTCTCACTGAAAAAATTATTCTCTAGCTCACTGTCAGAGTAGCTACAATATTTGTTCTATTTTGAGACATTATTTACTTGCAATAAAATTTATCCATTTTAGCAATACAATTTGGTGAATTTTTAAAATCGTATAAATTCACAATCGCCATTGTGTAAATCATTACTATAACTGAGACAGAAAAAGTTCTTCATTCTAAAAACTTTCCATTTTCTGCTGCTTTTTAAAGTGATCAAAGTCCTTAGAAGTCCCACACATCTTGTATTTAAAGATCTTTTATAGAAAAATATCTTAACAGATATTTGCTTTAAAAGCTTTAGTCTGGTGCAGTGTTCAAAGTTTTGATTTTAGAAGTCTTCCAGGCCTGATATTCCTGTTGTCCTGAGCATATCTCTTAGCCAAGGGACAAAGATGGCAGCTGTCTTGGGGGAAGACCCTGGCCTCAGCCTCCTTTGTCCTCATTATCTGCCATTTTAACAGTGCTTATTCAGCCTCACAATTCACCCACTAATATGTAGTATATTCCTAGGTAGTAAGATGAATAAAGTATCATAAGATAATGATTTTTGCAAAATTGTGCCATCCACATATGGTGCATTCTTTTCATTTCTTTATAAGTTTCCTTTCATTCAAGTCAGCATTTCAGACCTTCATCAAATAAATGAAAATGTTCCTAATTATTTTTTCCCAATTGTTTATTTATTATAAACTTACATCTGTTCACTGTATGTGTGACCTTAGGAGAGTGATTATGCATCTATCCTGGATGGATCCATCCACACATATATCAACAGGACGTATACGTGAGTATGTGGCTTACAGGCACTAGCATTGTGCTTTACACTATCATCAAATTTGATCTCTAAAACAGCACCAATTTTACATTTGGGGAAACCAACTGGTGAGTAAGGAAACCAATGATTGGTAAGTGATTGCGTCATACCTCAAAATCCCATCATGTCTCTTGCCAAGGTGATTCTTCTGCCAGAGTTCTGAGTTAGCTGTATGTTTTCACCCTCACCTCCTCTCTCCCCAGTGAGGAGACATGGTCAGTAGAGACTTAGCTCTCTGAAGTCTACTTGAGATGTCTGAGATAAAGACAGATTCAAGAGTCCCAGGTCACTGCTATAAGGATGGTCGTATAGGTCATGCCCCTAAGTGAGAGTGCCATCAGGGAGAAGAGAGACAAGAACACAAGGGGTGGCCTGCCTGAGATCCCAGAACAAATCTGTCCAGTCCTAACAGTCTATGCTACCATGGATTCCACATCTTCACATAATTGCTTGTTTCTGTCAGCTGTTTAGAAATCAATATTATTATGTAAAATATGACCAGAGCATTGTCCTTTCATTTCCTTCTATTACTCTAAAGATGACATGCCTTAAAAGTTCAGGGATCCACTTTCCCTCATTCAAAGAAAGGGGGAAGCTGGGCCTTGAGCATGCCAGCCTTGCCTAGGTGTAGAGGCTGACACCATGCTCACCCCCTTGCCCACCCACATACTAAGGCCTTTTCTGTGCATTGCTTTCCTGATTCATCTGGCTTCTCCGCTACTCAAGAAACCATCTCTTAGCCTAAGGAAGTATTCTTGTTCACTCTGATTTGACCTAGACAAGATTAGAATTTATCATGGGTCCTGTTATGCTGGGGGCACTAGGTGGGAATGTCTGAAACAAATACATGAGTGTGCTTGTCCCGGATTTTGGGTCTCAACTTTATTGATAACCTACCATAGTCTTTCTCCTCTTCTCCTTTCAGCAAGCCTATGCCTGATCTTTCACAGCAGGACACAAAGAGCCACTTCAATACCAGTTTTAGAAATTGGGGGATTCTCCTTCTAGGTTGCCCTTGTAGAAGGTCTACCTTTGTTCTATACTGGTTTGGGGCTCAATGTTTCTTGGAGACCACATTTCAGACTGTGAAGCCCTACTAGTTAGGCTGTTCTCAACCAGGTAGATTCTTTACGTCAGAGATATCTGAGTACTTCTTATTACCCAAGGAAAGCCCAGACAGGTAGAGCCCTGGGCTTGAAACCATGTTATGCACAGAATTAATATCCACTCTGGGTGAGAGCTCAGTGAAATAGTAAAATAGTTGTTTTTCCTTAGAAGGTCTTGAGATATATCTACAGAGTGTTTCTGACCATGAGAAAGAATGAAACTTGAACACCAGGGGATTGTGGCAGTCCTTGTTGATATTTTTATTCTTAAGAAAAAAATAAATCACTTTCTGAGTTTAAATGCCATGCTGCCTGAAGGAAGGGCAGTGGGCTAAAGGACTCTTCAAGGTCTTTCTGAAACTCAGGAGTTTTTATAGTCTCTCATCCTGAAAATGTTGTGCCCAAGTTAAAAACAGCCAGCTGCACACTGCCAGGAGCAAACTCCAAGACCCTGATCTGACAAATGTCCAGGTTTCAGTGACAGATCGCTCTTCTTCATTATGAAGCAAAGCCCCTTTTCCCTGATGCCAGAAACTTCTGTCACCAACACCATCAAACACTCCTCAGCTCCCAGGGGCATTCACAGGCAAGGCTGAGTGAGCCAAGAAGTCCAGTTCTTATTCTCAACCCATACTATGCAGACGCAGGAGCACCTGCAAGAAATCATGGAGATTTCTTCATATGTCTCAGTGGGGAGCAATTGGCATTGGTGACTTTAAGATTCTGTCTCCATCAGGAATTGGGGGTCTTGAGTGGGGTCTGGCTCAACCCCCAGCCAGCCATGGCATACATTTCTGTGCCCTTTTGGTGCTAAGGCAGGGAGGGAAGGAGTGCGGATGGAAGAGCCGAAGTGGGTCTGCCCCCATCTTCCATTAAGTGACAAGCTACTTTAATAAACCCTTAATGCAAACTCTGTCCACACCCAGTCATCTGTAAGTTTTGATAATGATGTCTATGTTACAGAAACACTAAAGAATCGGCAGAATAATTCATGTGTGTGGTGGATGCAATCACCCAGTGTCACTGCTGTTGCTTACTGCCCATTAGCAATCATCACTAGCTTAGTTCTGTTCTTTGTACAATGAGGAGATTGGGTGAATAAAGATCATTTTCATGTATGAGAGCCTGTGAGTCAAAGTTACCTTTTCTACAGTGACATCAATTTCACCTTCTTACGTCCTACCTGGACTCCCACAGCCTCCCTTCATGTGAAGCTGGTGTGCTGCCCAGGTGGTGTTTTCCTCTACCTTGCAGCCCTGAAGCTCAGGGCCCCTCTCCTGCTACTCTCTGCCCACCTGGTAGTCCTGTCTTTGATGGAGGATCCTGTCATGTCTACAAGCATACAGCCTTCTCCTCCTGGCCCATTAATCCTGCCAGGCCCTGAGCAATGGTGTTGCCAAGCCTTCCTCTTCTGTGAGCAATCTGCGAGACTGTCTGACAGTCGTAAGCTCTGGAGCTGTTTTTCCCCCTGAAACAAACTCATCTCCCAAGTTTTACATTATAGATCATCCTAGAGCTTTATTTTCACCATCACTGAGCTGGAAAGGGGACTAAGATATCCCACATTCCCCTCCTCCTCAAAATCAAGCATCTCAAATAAAAGCCTTTTGATTCTCATCTTTTCCATTTGCTCTCTTAATGCTAAAATGAGAATAAGACTTTGTCTTTTTGTTTCCACTCCTTTGTCAATTTTCCAGTGGCTGCCAACCCAAGAGCAAGGGTCAAGCTTCAGCAACTCCTCACAAGGGAGAAAGTGACAGTGGCAGTGGCAAACCAGGCAGATAGGGCTACGTGCTGTGGGTGGCAATTTTGCTAATGCTCCTAGGTTAGTATGATTAAGTACATTTTAGAGTAGTAAAGTAAAGGAAGTGACCTGGAAACTAAAATATTCTAAATAGCATGTGATGGTGTACGTATATGTGATAGGCAGGAATTTCAGAAGCTGGGTTTGAATTAACATCTCCTCCAGGGCTTTACTGTGCTTCCAGGATAATATAGCCTTCTATCACCATAAAAATTCAGTTGTAATGATGTTTCAGTTTATGGCAAGCTGCTCTTTATTATGTTGTACCTATCGAGCACATTGCCATTGTATGAAGACCACAAGAAATGTGTGTTTAATCTCCAGTGTACCTTTCTAATGATGGAAGTTTTGAGAGTTTGTGTCCCCAGAGTATGTTTTTCTTGTTTCACATCACACATGTAAGGTAGCTAGGAAACTCGAGTTATACAACTTGATTTCTCTCTTTGTCTGTCTGTCTGTCTGTCTCTCACATGCACACGCATACAGACACACACACACACTACCTGAAGTGGCTGGATCAATGCCACCCTGACCCAAGCTTGTTTTTCTGTTACTAAGTTGTTAATAAGCTTTTTAGACATTGGTTATTATTCTACTTGGTTCTTCACTGAAAAAAAGGAGAGATTTATTTGACAGGTGAAGTTTATTGTTTTAAAATTAAATTGACTTTAGTCTTTCTCTCTTGGCAGAATTCATTTGCGTTTCCACTGCGTCTCTGTTCTTCCACTGCTTTCTTATCAGTATCATCTTCCCTCTCTGTTCTGTCCTTTCCCTTTTCTCTCCTCCCCCTCTCACTCACCCTTCTCTTCTTCTTCCTCCTCCTCTTCCTCTCTCTCTTTCTGAATTTCTGAGTTGGGTCTTTATTGTTTCCTTGAGCCTCATTGCTCATGCACTGAGTTGTAGCTTCAAGCAGCAGCAGCACACGATGAGCTCTGTGATGGCTACGGCCTCATCGGGGCTGACTGTCCGTGTCTAACGAGAGCGTCCTGTGATCTTCTGGTTCCCTTTTCCTTTGCTTAGATTTCAAGTTCCTTCAGACTTGGCAGTTCCAGTTAGGAGTTTGTTGACTCCTATCTTCGGAATTATTCTAATACAGAGTAACTGCTTGTATGCCTGAGACTGAAAACTTTAGCTAACCTTATGATGTTTCATAGTTTGGCAATGAAGAAATAATTTAGATTTTGTGGAGTCTGGAGTGAAAACAAGGAAAATGTTATAAAAATACAAATAAAAAAGTATATTTAGGGACTTAAAATGGACCCATGAAAGTAAAGAGCCTTAAAAGTTAGTTTCATTAATTTTATGACATTTATTTTCATGTGGGGTCCTCCTGGCAAGACCCTGAGATGTTTTGCCTCTGCTGGAGCATTATCTCCTGTAGTAGTTCTGGAAGAGGTCCTCACTCATCTACCCTCCATGCACCCATTTACACTTGATCAGAGCACAGCTGTTATTTGGTCATTTGGCATTGGAGCCCATGCTCAGGAGGAACTGCTACCACCGCCATCCCTTTGCATTTGTTCCTGACTCACAGTTTTGTTTTCAGCCTCTGCTGTCTCAGATTTTCCTTTTCCCTATTTGACCTCAGTCTTATTCTTTCTAAGCCCCCCCTTTCTAGACTCCAAGTCACTTTACATTTTTCATAAAATTCTCTGTTGTTCTTTCAGCCCCATAGAACCCAAGTTACACCCAAATTCCAAGACCTGGAGGGCAGCATTTAGATATGCTGGATTTGTTTTCTGGTAAAAATGGAAGAAGATTATGGATAGTTGCAGGGCTTCATTTTCCTCTACAATGAATCCAGACAAATCCTTGTGCTTGGGTTCTGTCCCTCTCACCAGTCATGTGTCAGCTCCTCCTGTTCTACTAAAGAAACATCTTTTTTTCTCTTTACCAAACTTCTCAGTCTCTCGTGATACTAGGAAAAACATTTTCTGTGCTACCACTGCAATACCAAAGTTATGTGTGGGGGGTCTGAGTGCACTGACAAAGGGAACTCAGCTCAACTTCAGAATTCAGGGTGATTTCCATGAGGAAGTAATAGAAGATCAACATGCTAAGTTCTCCAGCTTGAAATTTGTCTTTAGGAAGATGGAATCCACTGAAAGATGCTGGTATACTCTACACCCAGATGGCCCCTAAAGCTTCATGAAATCCTAGGCAGGACCTTTGTAAGGTGATTAGACTATAGAGACATTATACTTGATTTGCTCTTTGGAGATGATTGCAGTCAGAAGAGGTGGGTTATTGCAGGTATGGTTCAGAGGGTACATGACATCCTTCCCAGCTCTGCTCCTCATTTTCTCTGCCTCTTGTAGGCCATACCACAGGCAGCTCTCCCTTCCCATACCATCCTGCCTTGAAACCAGCAGACTATGTGCTGCAAACACGAGCCAAAGTAAGCCTGTCCTTTAAGTTGTTAGTGTCTGATATTATATCTCAGAAATGAGACTGATTTTGGTACCAAGAGTGAGACCATTGCTGAGATGCTGTCTGGCTCTATTGTTCAGAATCCTTGGGAACCAGTGAGCAGCTTGGAGAGGTTTACAGATGCTTGCTGCCAAAATCTTAGAATGCTGTCAAGTGTGCTCAGTGGAAATTCTGGTCACATCTCAGAACAGATGCTCATAAAAAGGCATGTGATAAAAATAAAGTTTAGGAGATTTCTACTGAGAACAAGAACTCCACTGGCTGCTCCATTGGGAACTCTAGGCTTGGTGTAGTACACTCAGAAAATTTGTTTATATTTTACTCATGTCTGAGATGTGGTGGGAGCCTGAGATTAAGGGTGGCAGAATAATTCAAGTTAGTGGAGTACATCTTAAGGGAGTCCAACATTCAGGTTGTGGCGTAGGTATTGTTGGAGGTCTTTTTTTTTTTTTTTCAGTACCAGGGATTGAACTCAGGACTTTATGCTACCAGGCAAGTGCTTATTCTACTGAGCCATCTCCCTGGCCATGTTGGAAGTTTTTAGCTAAGTCTATATTGAGAATTATGAGTGAATTGCTCAACTGAGTGGTTTAAAAATGTTTGAGCAGCAGAGAGAAAATGCCTGTAAAGTAGGTCGTGTAAAGTTTTGGCTGACAACAGCTTAGTTGTGAAGGTTAAAAAGGAGCCAAGTGGGGCTGCCAAGACAGTTCATCTGTCTAAAGCAAGCATGCAGGGATTATGGTTTGATCCCAGGCACCATATGCCATGCCAGCCCTGCCACCAGCCACAAAAAGAAAGAAAGAAAGAAAGGAAAGAAGAAAGAAGCAAAAAAAGAAAAGAAAAGAAAAAGAGCCAAGTACTTTGGATCATGAAAATAAGAAAAATCCCTTGAGGGCATGTGATGGACCAGCAAGGTCTCACCTTTCAAAGACTCAAAATTTCAAAAGTAAAAACTCTGTTTTGAGAGCAGAGGTTCAGGACACCACCCTCCAGAATGTTTACCATGTAGTGAATTTGTTCCCTGGGATTTGGTTTATAGTACTGAGCCATCCAGGTACTCAGAGATCTCTGCAGCCATGATATGAGGGAGCCCTGCAATTGCCTGCACTGGCAGAAGTACTTGACATTGTCCATGTGATGCTGGTGCTACAGGCATGCAGAATCTAAGAGTCATAGAGCCATGAAGGCTTCCATTTGGATTTCAGAACACTCCCGTCAGGTCAAGGATTGTGACCCGGAGAGGGTAGAGCATGAAGTTGTGAGTGGGAATGTGAAAGTGCAGTGGAGATTCCAGAATGTTAGAGAAGCTACAAATTGGAAATCTCTGAGGGAAACTGCTCAGAAAGAGGAAAGCCAACCCAAGTGTAAAGCTGTGAGAGTTACAAAGCACTGACTGTGCCATAGGCTCAGGCCATTCAAAGTCTTTGAAGATCACATCTCATGGCCTCAGCTTGCCCTGCATGCTGGATTCTGGCCACAGGGCCACCGTGTTGGTTAGATCATAGAGGACTTTCAGGCTATGCAGCTTTCCTGGGTTTTGCTCTTGCTTTGGTGCCATTCCTTTTTATGCCTCCCATTCCCTCTTTATTTTGCAATGGGATTGTTTGCCCTGTGCCATTATTGTATGTTGACAATGCTTAACTTTCTTATTTTCTTCTTGATTTTAC
The DNA here is from genome assembly GCA_004027165.1 of Ctenomys sociabilis. Taxonomy (NCBI): domain Eukaryota; kingdom Metazoa; phylum Chordata; class Mammalia; order Rodentia; family Ctenomyidae; genus Ctenomys; species Ctenomys sociabilis. The sequence goes on from PVKA01000976.1 coordinate 81,701, forward strand.
AGGGTCCACAACTAAGGCTCTGCCTTAAGTTTCAGAGGAGACTTTGGACTTGGATTTTTCAATAATACTGAAATAGGATTTGGCAACTCTTAGAGATGGAGTAAAATATGTGTAAAGAGATCTGCATGAGTCTTTAGGATGTCAGGAGCAGACTGTTATGGTTCTATCTAGATATCTTCCCCAAACTGCAGGCATTCATAAGCTGGAAAGTGATTGGGTTATAGAGGTTTAAAGGTGATTTGCATTTAAGAAGTAGGTTTGGATGAAAGATGGGTCACTGTGGGTAACACAGATGGCTATATCTTCCTTCCTGCTCCTCTTTAACTCTCTCTGCTTCCTGCCTGCCATGCTCTCAGCTGCTCTCCCCCACCAATGCCCCACTGCCATACCACCCTGTCTTGAAGCCAGCAGACTATATGTTGAAACTCACAGCCAAAGTAAAGTTCTCTTCCTTTAAGTTTTGGGTGTCGGGTACTACCTTATGGGTGTCCTTAGCAAAGAAGAAAGTGATTAAGACAGATGCAGAGCAGGTCAAAGCCTTCATCATCATTTTCCTTCAAAGGTCTACTCATAGAAGATGGATTGAGGAAGGAGTTCTAGAGTCAGGATAAATAGCTGGGCAGCTACTAATCCAAGCAAGATACTAGGACAGTGTTGGCAAGGAGATGATAAGGAAAAGGACATGTAGAACAGGTACAGGCTTTAGAAAATACTTAGAAGACAGAGTGAGCAAGTGATATAACTTGGAGCTTAGAGTTCTCATCGTAGTCACTGGCAGGATGATAAGCACGTCCTGTCTTTCCTGCCCATCCCACCTTCTCCTTTTGCTAGTGAATAAAGAAGGAAGATGGGGATGGTTGGTATGCATCACTGATTGCTGAGAAGAACTGTGTTCATAGCCAAAGCAGGTCAGAGATGCATGAAGGAAAATCTACTCAGCTGCTATCAGTGGTCATTGTGTGTGTGACATGCCCATCTGTCTTCTCCGTCCAACTTCTGTGTTGGTACTGGCTGTCCCACCCCAGGTAGTGATTTAAGAGGGTGGCCTTGCTTCTTCCCAGTGTTTATGGGGGTGGGTGAGACATAGCTCCTGGTGCTATAATTCACAGAGTCACTGCTTCCACTGGGTGAAGCTCCAATACATAAAATCTGGCATGGAAACCAAGGCCTCCTGGATTCTAATCAGGCAGGCCTGATTCTTTGCCTTCCAGTGGCTTTTATGACCCATCTCTGCCTGAGATGACGAAGTTCCTCATTGTCCACCAAAAGGTAAAAAATCCGTAAGAGGCAATTCAATTTCACAGGTCATAAAGTTATATGTCCACTTCTTGCACTTCTTCTTCTTGTTTATTATGGAAGAAAACTTCTGAGTTCACCATCTATATTTTGTCAGTGAATAGAAATTGTTTTATCCTACATGTTTCTCCTGCTGCCTGCCACCCTCTCTCCCCGCTCTGGCCTTGTTTCTATCTCATTGCATTCCTTCCCTAAGAGATCTTTAAATCAAAGCTCACCACTTCCTGGGAGATAAAAGCAATCTGCTGGCTACTGAGAATTTGCAGTGGAGGGAAGGGTTGAGCTGAAAGCAGAGGGCGGAGACTGCTCTCTTCTCTGAACAGCACTTAGAATGCCTGTATAATTTTCCTTCTCCCTTAAGTTCCCAGAGTTTTCCTTACATAAGCATTTTGAGCATGGTAAAAACCAAGCTCCTCTGTATATTGCTGTCTTAGTCCCACTAAATCTGGTATGGAGGTGTGTTTCACAGTGTCAGCCTTGCACACAGCTCCTGGAGAAGCAGCCTTCGCTATCATGCGACTTCGTACTCCATGGCTATGGATGATGGGGCCAAAAATAAACCTCTAACCAAAAGTGAGCTGTCAATTCATTCCCCGACCTGGGACTCACCTGGCCCAGCACAGAGACAGCCTGGGTCAATCAGATTATCTCTTTGGGGAACTTGTTCTTTCCCCACCATCTTCCACTATTATGAACAATTTCAAACATTTTAAAAAGTTGAAAGAATTATACCTTAGGTATCTATCAGCCCACCATGAGAGTCTATAAGTAATATTTTCCTTCTTTCATTGTAACACAGATCTATCCATCTGGCCATGCTTCTGACAAGCCATCAGTACATCTTATTTTTGAAGCATGTCAGAGGGAGTTGTGGTTATCATCATGCTAAGATACATAGGGATGTATTTTGCTATTAAGTACTGCCACTGGCAGGAAGTTTATGTAAATCGGTGTGTGGAGTGACTGCTCTGAGAAATGAATGATGAGTTACTGGTGGATCTAATTTGTGGAGGGGAAGAAATAAATCAAATACACTGAGGAAAGCAGAAGCCTGTGACTGGTGTGAGACAAGAGATGCACAGAGAACAGCATTCTCAATTCAGGAACTTCTATTACTTGGTTATAGTTCTGATTGGACCCAACTGTCCTGATATCACTTGAATTTTGGGGTTTTGGATGCAATAAGATGTCTGAGATCTTCTAAAAGCTCACATTTACTCGAGTTGGTTTCTAGGGCTGGCATCTTAAACACTCTCCTTCTGAGCTCCACACTTACTTTAGAGGTGGACAGTGGGCTCCTACCACAGCCAAGTGACTATGCTAAGCATTCAGAACATATGGCTCCTTCTACTGAGGCGCTCTGAACTCTTGACCTGCCAGACAAACTTCTGCTCTCCCTTTAATGGCCTCATGACCATGAAGCTGTCCTTGACTGTCCAAAGCAGAAGTACTGAATCTCTTATTTGTGTACCTAGAGGCCATTACATATACTTGTACTAATATGCTTTTAACATTATGAGATAATTCATATTTCATGTGCATTAGTCCTCTACAGACTTATCTACAAGGCAGATAATGTATGAGTCATTTTGGTACTACTAACTAAAGATGATTTGATACACAGTAGGCCTGCAATAAAGACACTGAGGGATGCATATTTGATTTTGTGAATATGCATGGAAAAGAAAGCTCTCTGGGCCTGTTCTGGAAGTTATGGAAGGGCATTCCTCAGGCTATCTTTTCAAGTAGAATCTCTCACAAGTACCATAAGTCTCCAGCTGCCATGGTCTGGGGATGTGCTATGGTAATTGTAATCAAGGTTCTACAAGGGAAAAGATTTAATACAGGACACATAATTTATAACTTATTTTGTAATATTCACCAAAAGATTAAATGCAAAAAATTCAAGAGACCTGTTCACATAGTAGAGACCCAAAGATTACAGCTGCAGACCTAGATTTCATGGCAGTGTCCTCCAGGAGTCTAACTGGAGGCTGAGAGCCTGTGACAATGCCTCATGGAAGCCTTGCCAAAGATCCGTGCTGGGAAGGCCCAAGGTCAGCAGTGGAAGCTAGAAAGTCTGCACCAAGGGATGAAGGATCAGGGTTGGCAGGCTGAGGGACCTGCATTGCAGCCAAGAAGCAACACACAAGGTAAGGGCAAAATCTCCCCTGAAAAGAACCACAGCCATCCTCAATGACAGCAAAGACCCAAGCACCTCAATGACGACAACAGTGAAGTTCATATCAGGACCACCAGTGTAACAAGCCTTCCCAGGACAATCAACAGTACAGAATCTTCCCCTCTAGTTCTCCTTTTATGTTATTGACAACACCCATGATTGAAAACACCCATGCTCAGGTGGGCCTTCTACACCTAGAACATGCTGGTCCAGGTCAGCTGGGTGTTCTGAGATGACCACTCATTAATTCACCACAATAATTAAGGTACTCCTCTAGTAGTTCCATTTAATTACTAAATACAGACTATGTGTGCTGTAGGCAATGAGGGCTAGCTATTTCTGGCTGTTACGGTTTTAATCTAAAATGTTCCCCAAAGACTCATGTGAGTGGACTGTGAAGCTCTATACCTATCAGTTGTTTCATGCACCTATGAGTTCACAGCTACATGTGTTGCTGGGAGGTGGAGCCTGGCTGGAGAAAGAAAGTCACTGGGGATGAGGCCCTGAAAAATGCACTTTTCTCTCTTCTTCCACACTTCACTCCATTTCCTGTCTGACATGGTAGGGGCAGTGTCCTTGGCCCTGTACTTCCTGTAGTTCTGCCTGGGAACTGGCAGACTATGGACTGAACCTATGGGAAACTGTCAACCCGACCAACCTCTCCTTTAAGGTTAGGGTGCTGGGTTTTTTTATCCCAGCTATAGTAAAGTGGCTCATAAGCCGGCCAACATGGAATTGGCCAAAATGTTTTCAGAGGTGCAGTACCATCTCTCAAGGTTCTTATTATCCAGTCCTGTTTTTCTCTTCTTTTTTCTACTCTGCAAGGACAGAAATCTAATACCATCTTTAAAGATCTAAAGTTGCAGGAGTGGTGGTTCCTCTCCTAGTTCTATTTGATTTGACCAAGGAGTCTAAAGAAACCAGATGGGTTATTGAAAACAGCTGTAGGCTGCAACCATTTTAATCAAACCTGACTGACATTCTGGTTCTGTTATTGTGGTTAACTTAACAAGTTCTGTCCAGTTTTTACTGGTCAGGAGAGAAGAAAAGGTACTGTTCACATTTTTATTGAATGAGCAGAACTTGTATTTAAGAGCTGTATTAACTTTCCTGTGGTCACATAATTCGAAGAGATCTAGACCATATGGCCACGTGGCAGGATATCAGTGCTTCCATACATTTGTGACATCATGTTGCTAGGACAATGTAAGCCAAGTGAGTGTCATACTGGAGGTCTTAATAAGACAGTTCAGTTCAGAGGGTAGCAGACAAATTCTACAAAGATGCATTGCCTCTTTATAAGTTGTTAGGGGTTCAGTGATCAGTAGTATTCCAAGAAAACTCTCCAAAGTACGCAAAATTTCTGTCTGCACTCCAATGACAAGTAAGAAAATAATGTACTCCACACTTGGAAAAGCTTCTTTATGTCATGTTCCAAGAGATATGGAAGGATGTCAGCACTGAAGGGGGCTGGGGCTCCCAGGGACTGCACAGAGTACCCATGTTGTATGTGAACAGCTCCACCTCTTGCACTCCACATCCTCAAAGCCCCTGTGGTGTGGAGGTGTGAGTGTTAGTAAAAGATGCAGCTCAGTTTACAGGAAGAGCTGCTGGAAGACTGACAACGCAGGGCTGTGAGATTCTGGGGATAGACCACGCCATCTGTAGGATAGCACTGTGTACCTTCTGAAGAACACAGCTCCTGGTGTGCCACTGGACTCTTGTATCAATGCTACTTGGAATACAGAACACAAATGGCCATGCATTTAGGATTTCTCGTCACTGATTAAGTTTAGTCAGGCATCCCAGGTAAGAATGGCAGAGATAGCAATACATAAGAATTGGTATATCCAAGACTAAATGAAGGTGTGGCATAAGGGCAAGCAAATTGCATGAGAAGATAGCCTAGAACCGCAGGTAGGCCACAAAGGTGGTGGCAACATACCTACTTCAAGTCTGCTTCCTGTGCCTCTCACTCTCCTAGGATAAGGAGACAAGGGCTTGTGGGACACCAAAGGCTTGCTCTTTTGATGCTGCCAGGGGTACAAGACCTCAAGTTCTATCATCTCACCACATTTTACAACTAGATAAGTGAGAGGGTGATGAGTCTGTTTGTCTGTTCTTTTACTTGTAAGTATTGAGGTCCCTCACACATATAAAATATGCCTCCACTTGCAAATATCTCCCGTCTCCCTGAGTTATAATTCAAATTGCAGGATCTTATAACTCATATAAAGTTGGAAGTGATTATTGACCTAGAGACCTATGCATTAAAAATAGCAAGATTGGGCTGGGGCTATAGCTCAGTGGCACAGTGCCTATCTGGCGAGCGCAAGATCTTGAGTTTTATTCCTGGCACTGCCCCCCACTCCCATAAATGGCAAGCTCACTTTCCATTATACACACACCACTATATGACTGAACAAGCACAATCACAATGGACACTTCTATTATAAAAGGTCGAGGATAAGGGAGCAGAGAGGTTCACATTCTGATATACTGCTCACTTCCCCTACGTCAAGGGGAAGGTGTCTTTCTGGTTTGAGGCCCAGACCTAACCCCTGGTCTTCTCCTGGCCACAGTTTTGCCTTTCACCTTCTGAGTGGCCTTTCTTTACCCACAAGATTCTTTGGCTCTTTGGAATCTGATAAGCTTCAATTTGATCAGACTGAACACATCTCTGAGTCTTAGACTCTCAGTATAGACTTGTAGCACTTTTGACAACACAACTTCCAAGATCTAGCCTATCTGTATTTCATTTTAGTCAGTGGAATGCACTGAAATCATAGCATACAAAGACAGCAACTCTCAGGTATATCTTTATTTCCCATCCTTCCACCTGAACCTAATTATTGGTGCTTTGTCAACATCAGAATTCTGTAGAACTCACGACTAGATGTTCCTAACCACTGTCCTGCACAGAGCGATAAGCATCCTTCACAAGGTTCTAACCAATGCTGGTGCAGCCTCACCGTCAGGTTGAGCTGGGCTGTCGTTGTGGTCAGAGCCTTTCTCCCAAAATTGTGTCATAACAGCCACATTTTGATTTGTTAAGAAAGTTTCCTGTTGTTAGCCCTGCAAGTTCTGAAGGTTTTAGACTTTCTACATTTGCTTTCAATTCTGTTTGTGCTCAAACCGATTCTTTTCCAAACCCATTCCTTTAGCAATGTCTGATTACATACAGTCAGCAAAAGCCATCTTATATTTCCACATTTTGCTCTGAATTTCTTCACCCCACTTGCCTAGCTCATTAGGTACATTTTCTCTCCAGATCATCACAAGAAGTGCTTGGTTAAATGTCTCACCATCACACAGCACAAGTCACCATCTTTTCAGCTTCATTTAGTAGTTTCCTTGAGACAGACCCATCTATTTAGGTTTTTGTTAGCATAAGCATTCATTTCTAGGTGCAAGTTTTGATATCAGTTGGCTATCACTGGCTAATAAACCACTTCTAAATCAGTGGCATGTAGTGATAAACATGGATGGCCATGCTCCAGATTCTGTAAGGGACACTGGCGGTTTTGCCTCAGGATGTGTACCTGCAGATTGGCCTCAAACACCAGCCAGCCTGCTTTGCTCTGTATGTCAGGGAGTTGCCTGAAGCAATGGAAAACCCCCATGCAAACTGGCACATTGCACAGACACATTTTAAGTCTTTGCTCAGGTCATATTTGCTCAGGCTCCCCTGGACAAAGCAAGCTACATGGCCAAACTCAACCACCAGCCACAGAGTAGCAAAGGACATCCTCTCAGCAGAGAGGAGCACAGTAAATATTTTCTGAATGGTACTCAGGACTATCACCAGTATACTAATTTGGGGACATTTTATCATAGTTCTAAGTATAGGACCTGAGTGTATATAAACATCTGGATTTTAAGACAAGGGTCTAGGTTGGAGATAAAAGTTATATATTCTGCAGCACAGTAGTGTGGAAACTGGCAACAGAGGTTTAGATTTCCGTCTTCATTTCTATTCTCATTGCTAATAGAAAATATCTGATATCCAAGTTAAAGGAGAAAAGGTTTTTTGAAGTTCACAGTTTGTAGAGGTTTTAGTCCATGGTCAGCTGGATCCAAAGCAGAATGGCTCATGCCTGAGGGGATCAAAGAGGAGAAATAGTCCATGGCAAAGTGGGGCAGGCAGAAGGCAGGAAGCAGCAACTACGGCAGGCAGCATTCACACCCAGGGTGCAGAACCTGTAGTCTCACCATCACCATCACAAACCCTAGATCCAGCCCTGTATGAAAAGCCCCACCTGTGACTGCATGAGACTTTGGGGTAATATAGAGCCATGACAGTTGCCAAGGGAGTGTGGGAAGCTAAAGAAGAAAAAACATCTAGGGCTGAGGAAAAAGGTATCAGGGTAGAGAAAAAATGAGGGCCCTCACATCAAACAGAAAATTTGTATGAAAAAACCATACATGTAGATCCAGTCAAACAGACCCCCGAAGAAGGAGGCCATGCTGCCATCATGGGCTCACATGTTCCACTCTTCACTCTACTAAGAAGCAGCCACTTCCACAGTGGGGGACCAGCTTAACACTGCAGAGACCATATTTCTGGGATAGACTTTGTGGATACCTTTTCCCCAAATGCACCTCCCTCAAACACTGGGCAAACAGCATTCCTGCACACTCTGCGTCAGCTGGTACTGTGACATGATAAACTTTTAAACTAAAACTGATTAGAAGAGATGAAGGCCACTACATACTAGTTAAGGGAATAACACAATAAGAAATATTTAGTCACTGAATACCAGAGGACCCACCTTTAGAAAACAAATACTGATGAACATGAAAGATCAAATAAGTAATAACACAATCATAGTGGGGTAATCCTTATACTGTCCTTTCCAGAGGATATACCTTGGAACATATGTACTTAACAGATTTTTACAGTGTGTTCTACCCTACTACAACAGAGTGTACATTATTTCCTGTAGCACTGATACTTTCTTTAAAATAAGTCATATACCAGACCATACCAACCTGCTTAAATAAATATAGAAGAAAATCAGCCCATGTGTACTATCAAATAACTGTTCAAAGGAAATAGAAATCAATCATAGAAAGGAGTGCTTAGAAAGTTAATAACATGTTCTTGAATACTCAACAAAACATCAAGGAAGGGAGCTGGTGAGATAGCTCAGTTGTATAAAGTGCCTGCTTAGGCAAGTGCTAGGGATGGTGGTTCAATCCCTGGCACCACATGCCAAGCCAGCTCTGCCTTCAGGGTAGGCTGAGATGGCAAAAAAAAAATCAAGGAATAAACTAACACATGCATGATAAGCTGTAATTTATATGGAAGTTCACCACAATCAAGGCTCTCATTAAGAAAACAGAGAAAGCTCAAATAAATAACTTTAAAATACCCTAAGATACTTGAGAAATCAGAAACACCCAGGTGCAAACCAAAATGAAGAAGGGAAACTATAAAGTTTAGAGTGGAAATCAGTGAAATTGTGACTACAAAAACCAATATGAAGAGCCAAATCAAAGGACTGGTTCCTTAAAGGGCAGACCCTTAGCTAACTTTACTATGAGAGATAAAATACTCACGTCAATGCAGCCAAAAATGAAAGAGGTGAAATCACAACAGACAAGGTCATACCAAAAGACAGTGACTTCCATGGAAAACTATACTCCAAAACTGGAGTCTTGAAGAAGCAGGTAGGTTACCCAACAAGACACAAAAATGCCACACAACCCATAACAAGCAATGAAACTAAAAGAGTAATAAAAAGCCTGCCAACTGAAATCCTAGGGTAGGATAGGTTCACTGATGAACTCAACAAAAGCCTTTAGGCATATTATAGCACTCAAATTCCTGAAGTTCTTTAAAGGACTTAAAATGGACAGAGTGTCTCCGGATTCATTTATGAAAGGCATCATCAGTCTGATTTCAAAACCAGATGAAGACCCAGCTAAAAAGTAAAATATAGACAAATCTTCTCAATGAATACAGAGGCAAAAATCCACAAATTACTGTTGAATGGATATAACATGTCGTCAAAAAATAACATCATACCAAGTAGGTTGCATCCCAAAATTGTAAGGATTATTCAATATAGGCAAATTGATAAATATAATACATCAATATAAACAGGGGCAAGATCAAAACCACATGATCGTATCACCAGATGCAGAAAAGGCCTTTAACAAAATCCTATATTTCTTCCTGGGGACATAGAAGGGCCAAATATGAATTTGATAAAAGCTATTTGTTGCAAACCAAAACCATATGAAATGGGGAAAACCTAAAAGCATTGCTTTTAGAATGATGAACAAGACAGGGATAGCATTATGACCACCTTTTTTCAACTTAATATCCCAAACATTGCCCAGGGCAATAAGGTAAGCAAGAAATAAAAAGGAAAGGAAGAACTCAAATTATCATTATTTTCAGATGACATGGTACTCTACACAGAAGACTCAAATAATTTGACCAAACTCTTAGAATTAATAACCCATTTCAGGAATGTGGCAGTATGCAAAACAAACACAAAATCAATAGCATTTTTTTGCACATAAATAATGAACACAACAAGAAATTGTTAAAACAACCATTGTTCATGTAGCATCAAGAAAAAAATAAATAATGAGAAATGGACATAATCAAGGAATGATAGATCTTGGAAATCTACAGGAATCTGAAAAAGGAGATTGAAGAGGATGTCGGAAACTGGAAGGATGCTCCCTGCTCCTGAATAGGAAGAACCAATATGGTCAATATGTCCATATTTGCAAAACTGTTACACAAAAAATTGTGGTCCCAATTAAGATATGAGTGCATTTTTCTCAGACATAGAGAAAAAAATCCTAAAATCCGTGTGTAACAAGAGATCCAGAATAACAAAAGCAATCTTGAGCAACAAGGGCAAAGTAGGAACTAACACAATACCTGACTCCAAACTGTGCTGCAAAGCAACAGAAATAAAAATAGACATGTTGGTCAGTGGAACAGAATAAAGAGTGCAAGAACATCTCCAGGCACTTCCAGCTATTTAATCTTTGACAAAGGAACCCAAAGCCTATTTTGGAGGAGAGGCAGCCTATTCAACAAGTGGCCGTGGGAAAACTGAGCATCTATTTGCAGAAGGCTGAAGCTAGACCTATATGGTTCATCATGTACTAAACTAATATCAGAATTATCAAAGATTTCACAAACATATAGAACCTATTGGAAGATGAAATAGGTAAAACATTTGAAGTCAGAGGTATAAGAAATGATTTTCTAAACTGAACAAAAAATATACAAGAAGTAACAGAAAGAACCAGCCCCTGGGTTCACAAAAATCTGAGCATCTTCTGCACAGAAAGGATCATTTAGTACAGTGAAGGGACAAATTAAGAAATGGTAAAAACTTTTTGCCCCACACTTCTCCAACAGAGGAGTAATATGTAGAATACATAAAGAACTAAAGGAATTTGGAGGGGCCAAGGAGATGGCTCAGTAGAATAAGTGCTTCCCTGGCAAGTACAAGGGCCTGAGTTCAATCCTTGGTTCTACCAAAAAAAAAAAAGATTAAAACAATTTGTATGATAGAAGAAAGTCCAAAGCAAGAAATAGCATGTGAAATAAACAGACACTTCACAAAAGAAGTAAAAACAGCCAACAAACATGAAAGAATGTTCAAACTCAGCCCATTAGAGAAATGCAAATTGAAACATCATTAAGACTCCATCCTACTGGCTATTATCAAGAAATTGAACAATGACAAATGCTGGCAAGGTTGCAACTGAAAACAGAACTCTTTTACACTACTGATGGGAATGTAAGCTAACACAACCACAGTAGAAATCAGTATGAAGATTACTCGAAAACTAGAGTTGGTGCGTGAATTCAGTAAAATAATCCAATATAGTCCACTAGTCCATAATAGTAGTAGGTAGTATGTAGGACTGGCAATGTCAGAAGTTGTTGACTTGAGCCTTTTACAACTTAGCATATTAATATGGCTTTACTTTTTATACTTTGTTTTTGTACTCTTCTGCTGGATGGCTAAGATCAAGATAAAGCAAGATTTATGTAACAGTAATGTAACTTTTATATATGCCAAGATCAGTCACATCCCCTCAGGATTTACCCTGAAACACTGTCAATTGTACATCCTTGGTCAGTGTCATCCATGTGGATGAGCCACAGTCTTTGCTTGACCAATTTGCCCTCTGTGAAAAGCCTGAGAGAATGTTCTTTCTAGGTGACTCTTCTTAGGCACACTATACATCGTTGATCACTTTCCTCTGTGTCCCTACAGTCTCCTTGAACAGAAAATTTGGGACACCACTGAGTTATAGGATGTTACAGTACAGGTTCTCTTATGTCCTGAGTTCTCACTGACCTTGAATGGCTAGGGCTAACCTTGTAGCCTTCTCTAAGTTTTGGTCTGCAAACTTCAGTTGTTACACTCCAAAAGAGAAGCTTGATGATAATATTATTATCCTAAAATATGGTCAGTTGAGCTCAACCTCACTATCTGTCTGAATATCAAACATCTTAACCATAATATGGAATAGGTATTTTCCATCAAGTATTGATATGTTAAACTTTAAATCCCTACAGAATGTGAAGAAAAAATATTTAAAAAATAGGAATTGAAAATTACACATTTTTACACAGAAATTTAGAAACTTAACCAATATACAGAATTATAGCAGAATTATGACTTTTTGTCTCTTGTTTTCATTTATTACCCGTTTTTTTTTTAAAAAAACCAAACATTTACTTGAGAGACAGTATAGCAGTAATTGATATGACATTAGAAGCAGTACATATTTAGAAGACAAGAAGGACCATCATTCTAAGCATGGCCCTAGTATTACATTCTTCAGTACAGTTGCTTAGTTCACAGGTATCAGCATATATAGTTATTCAGGGTGAAAGCCCTACCGATTAACTGCTGGTTTCAAAAACCTGCTGAAGATTCTCAGGATCATTGCCTTAACCATCTTGTGTGTATAAATGTATGGCTTTGCCCTGTCATGTTTCCGAGCTTTTTTCTTTGTCCTCTCTTTGTTATCTAATCCTTCAGTTCTCACTTTCCTTTTAATTGTGCTGTATCTTTCTATTTCTTATTTTGAGTTCTACACTAGGGAGAAAACACCATATTTATACATGTCAGTCTGGTTTATTTCGCTTATGAGTGTCTCTTCAAGTGGCATCCACTTAAACATGAAGGCTTCAAGTTTATCATTCTTCATAGCTTAGTAATACTCCATTGTATAAAAATATCACATCTTCATCTATTCCTCAGGTGATGGGCAGTTTGGTTGTTTGTACAATATTTCTCTTTATTTGTTTATTTATTTTTGTTAGTGGAACCAGGGATTGAAATCAGGCCCTTGTGCTTGCCATGCAAGCACTTATTCTACTCAGCCATCTCCCAAGCCCCAAAGTTCATAAGAGTCTTATTTTTAATCTGGCTCAGGATGCCTTAAAGGCAGGCCTGGTAAAGCATGAAGCTCTGGGGATTAAACCACAGTATCTTGAGCCTGACTGCCTTCACTTAAGCAGGCACTTAAACAACTGAACTTCTACAATATTTAAATGGGAATGGAATATCTATCTCTGACAAAAGTAAATAAAAAGGAGATATAAATGAAGGACCATCCTGTACCTGTATATAAAAAATAGGATAAATATACAGCTACTTTCTCTTAATTCAATGAGAAGAAAGATTTGTACTGATAGTGTTTGGGCAGGATATCATGTCTACATCTTGTATTATGAATAACTGCTGCGAAGACAACAATATGCAATGTATTGATTATTGTAACTTTCCTTCTAACCTGTTTTGAAACTCTCTCATTGCTATTTGTTTCTCAATGAAATTAATTGAAAAAGCCCAGGCCACCAGATCCTGAATTGACCTATACACAGGCCCAGCATGGAACCCTTCAGCGGAACTCCCTGCAAAGAGGCTAGAGGCAAGACCCACCCAGCTGATTCAGGAGCAGAACATCTTGCCAGAGTGACAGAAAATGTTCACTTGCAAGGCTGCAGCAGAAAGAAAGGGAACCATTCCCAAGCCTCACCCATCTGGAGGAGTCTCAACTTCCTCCATCCGGACCTGGTGCTAAGGTAATAACTCTATCTAAGCTCTACACCAAAGGTCAAAAGTCAATGGTATACAAAATGACAAAGAGAAGGAACAAAAAGCAGTCTCAGGCCCCGAGTCCACCCAGTAAAATGCAGAAGACACTAGTTTAGAGGAAACTGGAAATCTCTGAAATAATAGCATTGGAAGTAAAGAAACAACTACAGAAATGTATAGAAGAGATCACATCAGAAGTAATTTCTGAAGTAAAAAGTACAGTGATAACATAATCAAAGAAGTACTAAGTGCTTCTAAAGAATACACTGATTAAAAAATAGAGCAGAATATAGAAATGATGAAACCCCTGAATAAGCCATATAGGAAAGAAATAGAATGTATGAAACAGATCCAAAGGGATATACAGGAAATTAAAACCTCAATCACAAGCTGGCAAATATGTTTGAGTGAAAGTGAAAATAGACTCTGACCTTAAAGACACCATTGCAGCTAGTAAAAAAGTAAGCAAAGATCTCTTAGAAACAACTAGGATGCAAGAAAAAAATAATTCAACACCTGCAAGATGATGCAAAGATGAACAATGTGAGACTAATAGGCATCAATGAGAAGGAAGGAGTCAATACAAATAATATAAAGAGAATATGGATGGAAGTAACAGCAGAAAACTTTCCAAATACGGTGAAACAATCTGACATTCAGGCAACCGAAGCATATAGAACTCCAAATAACATCAACCCAATTAAAACCACTTCCAGACATATAATAATCAAGATCCCAGAAATTCAGCACAGGAAACGTATACTAAAAGCTGCTAAAGCAAAGAAACAGATCACATTTATTGGAAAATCCATTGGATAACTACAGATTTCTCTTCACAAACCATCAAGGCAAGAACAGCATGGAGCAAAGTACTTCAAGTCTTGCAAGAAAACAAATTCCAACCCAGACTGATATACCCTGCAAAACTCTCTTTCAAATACAATGGAGAAGTTAAATACTTTCATGACAAAGAACAACTAAAGAATTTCATGATGACAAAGCCAAGCCTACACAGACTACTAAATGATATTCTAAAGAAGGAGGAAAATGATCATAACCCCATGAATGAGAATGGAAAGAACCCACCAAATAGGGCCAACAAACACAGGAGAATAAGAGGTATACATCAGTAGTCTTTCAATTATTCTTTTGTATACAACAGCAAAATATTTCCATCAGCACACTCTACAAATGGATTTCTCTTGCATTGTATGGGTCAAGACTCCATATGGGACTACAGGGTGGATTTCAATGAAATAGCTGTAGCTAAGTCCCACAAGTGACACCTGGCTACCAGTAAGTGTCATGGTCATTATCCATGTCTACAACACACTAGAACTTCGTGTGATATCCTATCCCCAAACTGTCAGAAGTGATGGTCATTTGTTTGTTATTCCAGCATTTATCTTATGTTTTATTCTTAGTACTTGTTTACTATCTTGAGAACTTTTTCTTAGTTCAATTGTTTTGAAACATTTAACTTTAAATTAATTAGTATTTAATTTTCTGAGTAATACTTAATCTTAATTTTTGTTTTAAGGTTTATACTATATCTTTAAATTACAATTTATTTAAAAGACATGATATCTTCTCCTAGTATTAAAAAGTTTAAAAAAGTATTTCTATTTTCTGTTGACTTTATATTACTTCTTCCCTGTCCTTTATACACATATGCACACACATATATATGAAAAAAATATACATGTATAACCCGACATAAGATTGGTACTGTTTCATGGAAATCTTCAATGACCTTTTAAATAAGGGTTCATCTAATATATTTTATATAGTCCTGCATAGCTATCACTTTGAGAGCTCTTTATTGTTCATCCAGGAGCACACTGCTACTTCTTTTGCCTTTTGAAATATGCTCTTTGTTATTTGCCTGGAGGTATTAAAATATCTCTTTTGTATAACTAGAAAATATTTTACCTTTAGTGTTCAAAGGTGCATTTGCTAAGTATAAAATTCAAAGAGGATAGATCTTTTTTTTTCTTTAATTCCTTTAATTAGTCTAGTTTCTTACACACTTGGTCCGTTTTTCCTTTCTAATGTGGAATAAGATGCTATTTAATTTTTTCTTCCATAGCTAATATTTTTTATGTATATACTTTAACTATTTTTTCTTTATAATAAGTTTTGTACAGTTTCATTTTTGTGTATCTTGGTATGATTTTACTTAAATTTCTTGTGCAAGAGGTTCATTTTTCTTGTAAATGTGTATTATAAGTTCAACTAAATTCAGAAATTTTAAATCTTTAAATATTTATTGCCTACTCCTTTCTACTTTGAGAATTCTAATTATATGAATATATAAAGAAAGAAAGGAGCAGTTAATGCTTACAATTTTTGTTTTTACTCTGATTTTTTTTCTCTCTTGAATTTCTTATAACTTCTTAGTTATTGTTTTTTTTGTAAAACAAACCTTATACGTTTATATCTGTTAATCTGAAAACTAACTTGCACATAGCATCATGTAATACAGCAACCGTTGTTGGATTCCTATTACTTTGTTTAGTGAAATCTTGTACCATGTAGAATGCTGTTTTCTTCTATCACTATTTTGTATTCTTTAAAAATAATAATAAAAAGTGAAAAATAAATAAAATTAATTTTAAAAATTTTAAAAAATAATAAATCTTCACAAACATTATTGGGAGGGGAAGAAAACAAAACCACATGTCTATATTATTTCAAGTATAAAAAACACGAAGACATAACCTGCACATAAATTGTCTATGTACTATGTGTACCAAATATACAAGATATGGTGTTAGAAATCACACCAGCCTTATCCCTGAAGAGACAGAGGATAGGTTACTTTCTGGGATGTGATACAGGACACATTTTGGGAGACATCTAATAGCTAATAATCTACTTATGTGATAATGTTTGTATGAGTGCTTGTTTTGTGAAAATTTGTGAACTTATATGCTTTGGATTTATATATTTTTCTGTATGCTACACCATAATAGTTTACACTAAAAAGATCTATCTGCAGTCATATAAAAAACAAACAAAAGTTGGAAATTTTATATGAATAGCTATTCCTTTGATAGGTATCTTCCCAAAAGAGCTTAAAACATACTACAGTGTTGCATACATAACTATATTTACAGAGAAGTACTGAAATGTCAAGCAGAAACTCTAAAATGACAACCAGGGTTTGGAGGCAGATTTATTTTACATTAATGGACACTGATGAGTATCATTCCCAAAATACCAGGTCCTGATATTTGGTGGTTTGGGGTTTATATGGGATAAGCAAGGAGGAAGTACATAAGCAGAGTATTTAGCTGTCTTTGATTAGTTCTTGCAATATGCATCATAACAACCAGCTATACATTCCTAGGACCAGCTGCTTCTAGGAGACAGAGTAACAGGAACTTTTAACAAAAACTGTTATCTAGGGAACTAACAGATTGGCATTTTTTTCCTATAGTATAATTCCTAATGGCTAAATCCTAGAAACATCCTGTATCTCCATCAGCAGATAAACTGTTAAAGAAAGTGTTGTAGCTACACATAATGGAATACTTCTAAGCTATAAAGGAAAAGTTCAAGAGATTGGTAGGAAGATGGGTGTAAATGAAAAATATAAATGGTGAGTGAAGTACGTCAGACACACAAGCTTAAATACTGTGTGATATGTCTCATTTTAGGAAGGCAAAGTGCAAACAAAGCGCATAATACAGGATGGACAGAAGGAAACAAAGGGACAGACCTCTACAAGGGAAATGGGGAGGAGACAGGGCAGGAAGAAGAACTCAGCTGTGTTGTGTACAGGAATTTAGTTAAGTTCAATGAACATAAATGTTTTATGTCATGAAGAACGAGCTAAGAATAAGCTAAGAATAAGAACAACAAGAATAACTATGGGGAATGGGGATTGAATGTATAGGCAGGTGGTTGAGGATTTTAAAAACAAATAATATTATGTTCATGTCACTACTCCCCAGGATGAGCACACACTTCATGGCACATGCACTAATTAAAAAATGAGTGAAGAAAGATGCATGGTGAGCAGATCTGGGTTTTATCAGTAAAATGCAAGATTGGATACCATTATAATATCATTTTCTCTAATTCAGTGTATTAACAAATCAAGTAAAAATTAAAGGTATAGTAATTTCAATAAATACAGAAGCATTTTATAGAATTCTACCCACATGCATTAAACAAAACTCCTAGAAAACTAGGAAATATGGCAATTTCTTTAAGAGTTAAATGAAGTCCATAAGAAGTCTGAAGTAACTATGATACAGACAAGGGTGTTTATTACTACTGTTTGTGCTTAAAATCACACTGAAAATCTTAGTGTTGAAAAGAAAACATACTAAAAGTGAAATTAATAAAAGCAGGATTTTTCACAATTATATTGTTGTGTGTGTAAAAAGAAACCTGTAATGTTCTAATTTATTGAAATAAAGACCAGAATTAAGCAAGAGTGTTGGGTACAAATCAGTGCACAACAATTTACCTATCAACAAGCACTCAGAAAATATGACCTCACGACATCGTTCATTCTGGCTTCTCCTATCAGTAAGGCAGCTTAGCAAAACTAAACATGCCTCAGACAAAATATGTGGGAAAATATTTTCAGAATTATTCAATTCATTTTATTTTTTAGAAAAACAGCAGTTATGGAAAACAGAGAGTAACAGGGACTCAACACTTGAAAGGTGAGCTATGAAGGAGTGATTTCGGTTTGTGGCTGTCTTCAGGGTGGGAAACCACACTGCACAGATGGCTACAGCTTTCCTGCTTTAATGTTTCAGAGAATGGAAATTGGGACAGGTGAAAAAAAATAAAAATTTGGTGAGAAATCCTAGAAGGTTAGGATTCACCCTCTGTAGGATTCACTCTATAGAAGGACAGTCTCAAGATCTGAGCACTTACACAAATCTTAAACTATTAGTTCTCCTTCTGTAGGGAATCTTCAAGATGAGTTATGACAAATGTAACACACACACACACACACACACACACACACACACACACACTGGAAACTGAAGGAGCTGAGGGGAGATTCTGCTCCTTGCATGAGATATAACATTTGGAATTTCAGTCCAGCTTAGTGAAAAAAAAAAAAATTCGTTCTTCAGGAAATAATAGAATCATACCCCTATAAATTTTTCATAATGTTCAACATCCATCAGTGATTCAAAAGATATTTTCAAAGACAGAAAAGTCGGAATCATAGTCTGGAATTAAATAAGTCTGTGGATCTCAACTCTGAGATGATCCAGATGTTACAATCGGAAGCAAAGGTAAATCAGTGAGTGTCTAGCTGTCTCAGCGCTTATGGAGAAAAACGTATTAATAATGAACAGGTGGAAGTGCAGTCAGTGAAATAAAGCCTATACTGAATCAACAAAATAGAAATTCTAGAGCTGAAAGGTACCATAAATGAAATGAAATCTTCATAGAATGAGTTAGCAACAGACTCAAGACGGCCGAAGAGTGACTAAACAGTAAAGCTGGAACAACAGACCTTACACATCATGAGAGTTGAGCAGAATATGGAATAAAGAATAAACAAGTACAACATTAAACAGTAATATAAGCCCAGATGCCCAGAAAAGAGAGTGGAGCAGAAAAAAATGAGGTTATTTGGATGAAGACTACAAGGTAAGTAAAGGATTAAGACTATATCCACCTACTCTTATGTAGAAAACTGTTGATTTTACAGAAGTTGAGAGTAATATGTTGGCTACCAGAGGCAGGGGACATGGGGGAAGAGCAGCCTTCTGAGAGGCTGATCAGTAAGTGGTAAGCAGCAGCACAAAGTTCTGGCGTTGCATACAAGGGTGAATATCATCATGATAACTATTGCATAATTAAAAAGCTAGAATAAAGGGCCAGTCAAATAGCTCAGCGGATTAAAGCACCTGCTTAGGCAGATGCAGGGGCCAGAAACTCTATCCCTGGGCCTGCTGTGTCGGTCACCCCTGGGGCTTGCTGAGACAATGATTGATTGAGACTGGGTGTGGTGGTGCCCGCCCATAATCCTAGCATTTGGGAGGCTGTAAACAGGAGGATCACTGAGTCTGATCTAAGCAGTGTGATCCTGTACATTCTTTACATCCTGTCCTAAATACAAGAAAAAAAAAAGCTAGAATAAAAGAATTTGACTATTTTCCCTTTAAAGCAATGATGAATATTTGAGGAATTACATATGCTTGACTTGATTTGAAGCTTATATGATTATACTTACATTTGTCTAATACATGGTTTCCCATAAATATAGCAAATATTATGTTTTCATGCACCGGTTCAAAAATAAATTTTCAGGGCTGGGAAGATAGTTTATCGTCTAAGTGCCTGCTTGGCAAACACAAGGTCCTGAGTTTGATCCCCATTACAGCATACTGGGCATGCTGTGGCAGCCACCAAAAGTATGCCTGTAACCCCAGCACTGGGAAGGCTGAAGCAGGAGGATCACTATGAACCTGAGCTGTGTAATGAGTTCCTGTACAAAATAAATGCATAAATAAAATTATAATAAATAAATAAATAAATAAATAAATTTTTTAGAATGGGAAAACATTCCATAAAAATATAGACACAATTATGGAGTCAACTGAGTTTTGGCAAAGACAGAAAAAGGAAAGTTTTTTGACCTATTACACTAGGGAAATTGGATGTATTTATAGGGAAAAATAAATTTGAAATTCTTATCTTTACCATAGAAAAAATTTTAATTCTAAAATTAAAATCTAATGCTAATGATTTTATAAAACATGAGAGGATATCTCTGCTTCCTAAAATTAAAAGGCTTCCTAAGCAGACAAAAACAAACTATAAAATAAAACAACTGATGAATCAGATATCAAATTTAAAAAATTTCCTTCCCAGAATAGATTGTTACATAGACAGGCAAGTCACAGACTTGCAAAATATATGTGTATAAACCACCCAGTGAAACCACATTAAAATTAGGACAGTCTTTTAAAGTGATATAGTTACGGAGACAAAATAAGAACTATATGAAAACATCTAAAACACACTCAATTCTCCAACAATTAGTATCCAGAATATATAAAAGGTATCTTACAAACAAAGCAATTATGCATAAAAATGAATACACTGAAGGAGGACAAAATAAATGACCCGATAGGAAAATAGGTAATCACTTTTCAGAAGTAACAAATTATGTGAAGAGATTCAGCTACTTAAATGGGAAAATGCTAATCAAAATCATAATGAAATATTTTACATTCAACAGATCTGTAAAAACTATAAAGTTCAATCACAACAAGTTTGACAAGAATGTAAATCATTTAGAACTTTCATACACAGCATGTATTGGTTCTAATGGGTGGTTTTTCTAAACTTGACATTTTCAGTTTAATTAAAATTCCTGTAGCTTTTGACCTAGCAAAACTACTCATTGATACAAACCTCATGAAACTCCAGTACATGCCACCAGGAGACTTTATGAAGTGCTGTGTCTGCTTTGTTTTACTTAGCATCTTATCTCAAGACTCATCTATTTTCCTACGAATGACTCAATTTTATCCTTCCTTATGGCTGAATAATATATATTACATTAATGTGCACACCACATTTTCTTTTATCTTTTCATCTATTAATGGGCATGTAAGTTTTTCACATAATTCACTTACTGTGAATTAT
Source organism: Ctenomys sociabilis (assembly GCA_004027165.1). NCBI lineage: Eukaryota > Metazoa > Chordata > Mammalia > Rodentia > Ctenomyidae > Ctenomys > Ctenomys sociabilis. Next base: position 102,914 of record PVKA01000976.1, read on the forward strand.
GCTGCTATTAACACAAGTATCACTCCGATTGTACACGTCACCGTAAAAAGATTTTAACTCTTGGGAATTTACTCAGTGGAGATGTATCATATAGTGGTTCTATTTTTCATATTTTAAGGAAGTTCCATGCTTATTTCCATAACAATGATATTAGCTTATGGAGAAACCCAAATATAAATAAATTAATTAAGGCAGCAGAAGAAAGGAAGCATGGTAGAAAACAGAAAGGTAGACATTTGGAGATGAAGAACACAGAGGGGAATGTGAGTAAAGGGGTCAATGTCTATTCCCTAGAATAGCTGTAATTATTTTGCATTACAAACATACAATAAAATTTTGTAAATGCTAATACTAGCAATTATATAATAAAAAAAAATGCAAGAAACAGTTCAAGTATCCACCAACAGCAGAACAGAAAGTATATTACTTAGTAAATAAAAGACTACATACCAAACAAACTGCTTTAGTACATGGCAACATAAATAAATCTTATGAAAGTGAACCAAAAAAGTAAAACAGAAACATGTAATGTAATTCTATTTGCGAAAAGTTAAAGATATGCAAGACTGGATAATGTACTACTCAGAAATAAGGACACAGGTCCTGGATTAGTCAGGGAAGGAAGGAATCAGTATCTGAGAGAACAGGGAGCTAATGGGGCTGAGTGTGGCTTCCCGGTGATGGAAACATCCTAAATTTTAACCTGAGATGTGGCGTGTGTGTGTGTGTGTGTGTGTGTGTGTGTAAGTGTACACAAATCTATATGAATGCATATTCATCCAACAGTGAGTAAAAATGAAAATATACACATATATCTCTCTTGTTAACATTTATTGAACTTATGAAATTCATCACAATTCCAGAAGTAGGGTGTCTGAATCCTAGCACATGGGACGATTTCACAGAAGTTTGTGGCTCCCACTCTTGTTCTCATTCCTTAGTCCACTCCCTGTTCCCACCTCACAGCCTCTCTTTTCCTTTATCAAGGATCAGTGACAAAGTACTAGCATATTATTGGGAAACTAAGTGAATCAACTTAAGACCACCTCAGCCAAGTGCATGCTGGTTTCCAAGACTCTAGCTAGGGGTGGTGGTGATTTTGATGTGAACTGGCCAGGCAGCACCTTAAATGCTCACACTGAGGTGGAGGCACTTGAACTCTTGGCCCAAGGTATACTGCTTAGCAGCATTCAGGATGTCTGTCATGTTCAGTCTCTGTAGATAAGATCCAAGTGATAAACAGAGGGCATGCTAAATAAGCTTTTGTTTTTAGGAATGAGTTAAGGCCGAAGGAAATGCACATGACTGTATAGCCCTATTTCATAGGGAAGGAAATGGAGGGGGTAGTACAGGATATAGAAGTATTATCCTGGATAATAAATAGGAATATGTCAAGCTGAGACCAGATATCATTCCTTTAAGCAAAGGTGATATGGGTCATACAAATTTATGTCTTACCAATAATTCATTCTTTTCCGTCCCCAACTCCCTGTCTTGCCCCCTCCCATATGGCTTTACAATTCAGTGGCAAACTACTTAGACAATAGCAAAAAAAAAAAAAAAAAAAAAAAAAAGAAAAGAATCAGCACTGGTCCAAATGATGAAAGCTTCTACAACCTTGATTTTTCTTTGACCTCTCTCTGAGAGTGCAATCTTCAAATGTAGAGGAACAGAACATTGCTTAGAACAAATTCAGTGCAAACAAAGATGTTGGGCATATGAGAAAGAGAGCTCTGGTGCCTTGAAAGAACCAGCCTTCTGGAAACCACTGAAATTCCGAAAGAGCTTTCATTGGTGTTTATGAAGCTTTTCTCCTATGTTTGGGACTGAAAGTATCAACCATTCATCCTGGAGAAATGTGGACACTGCTTCATCAGAGGTTCACAAGAAAAAATTAAATGCTGTGCTGGTGGCAAGCTGAATATAAATGAGGGATAATAGCAGACATCAAAATGACCAATGAAATCTCACACTGTGACAGAAATATGATGCCGAGCCAAAGGAGTTTGGTTCCACTTTGCTTATTTCTGGCATTTTAAGAGAAACACTGAAAGAGTGGCTCAAAGGAGATCAGTATTTGCTAGAAAACCAAAGACTCTGTCACAAGAAAAGGTGCAGGCTTTGTATACAACCATGGAAAACAAAACAGCCTCAGTTATGAGGAGGGGGCCCAATTAACCATATTCCAACATTTCAAGGAACATACAGCACAAATGTGATGAGATTCAGTCTGCATTACTTCTGAGGTTGGACCCAAGAACAACACTGAGGAGCTATAGGTAAGGAAAGTCCATCCAATGTAAGACAGGAAACCATCTCTTAGATTTATATAATGTATAATCAAGTATCTCACGTTCTTTAGGAAGAATTCTGGAATAATAGGTGATAGAATGAGCTGCCAGGCACTGGACAAGACTATTTCTAACTCAGCCTGTGACTTACTCTTGCAAGCCAGCTTTTAAACTGAGAGCAAAGAGAGAACAAACACAAAGGTACACACATCGATTCACCCCTGTCTTTCCCAGCCTCTCATTTTCAAGGAGAAAAAGTGAAAATGTAGACTGGGTTCTGTTATGGTTTGTGTAGAGTTGTCCCCCCGAAACCTCAGGGCAGTCTTTGGGGCGGCTTCTGGAGTCTGTGATCGATTACTGTGGGTGGGGATGCTGCACCTGCCCTGGGCAGGGAATCTGCATTACAGTGGGAGGTGGGAAGAGAAGCTGGTGGCTTGAGCAGCTGCTACCTCTCCCTGTGCTCTTTCTCTTTGCCACGGCCATGAAAGGTTGCCCTCTGCCTTGTGCTGCTCTGCCTTGGACCCAGCTGAATATGGACTGAAACCTCCAGTAACTGTGAGCTAAATAAAACTTTCCTTCCCTAATTTGAGTGTTGGGGATTTGTCCTAGCAAGGAGAGAAGAGTAACTAAGACAGGTGTGGAACTGGTTGTCAGACATCTCAGTCCTCTAAGCTGTTCCATAGAAATTAGCTGTCTCTCTCTCTCTCTCTCTCTCTCTTGATTTCTGCATCAGGCAGGAAGAAGAACATATGAGCTTAAGGTCTCTTTTCACACCAAGATTCTACACAAGGTATATTTCACGTTTGGCTCTACTTTACCTACTGAACTGGTTCTGAGGAAGTTGTGTTCACTATGTGGACTGCAGCTGTCTTTCCTATTATATAAAAGTGTTGGACTCTGAGGTCTTTAAGATTTTTAGAGAAATTCTATAATGAAGGATTTTTTGAAGCATCATTCTATATTCTATCAAAAGAGAATTCATAATGAATTTTGTTCTTGATGGGATCATTGTGGCACTGCTTTGAATTTTTTAATTTTCCTGATTGTTTTCAAAACTCCTCCTGAAAGCCAAATAAAATTGTAATAGTGTTAGGAAATATGTCTGCATTGCATATTATAAAGTAGTAGCTTACAACCTAATGAAGTCCCAGAGTACAGTACTCTGGGACTTCATTGGGTTGTAAGTTTTGTTTAGCTCACAGGTTTGATACAAACCTCATTTAGTAATGGGACCTAGAAGCGATCAGCTATGGGGTGGCAACTGAACCGGGCAGGAGCTCTAGGTGTTCAGGTGGTGGGAGGTGGGGAGAAGGGAAGGCAGGAGAGTCAGCTCTAGTGCAAACTTCTGACAAGCTTTATGCACTGTGGAACCCAGATCTCCTACAAATACTCTCCAATGGAGATGACCATACATGGATTAGAAAATTATGTGAACAAACCTGAGAATAACTGTGATACTAGAAGCTGTTATATATTCTAAGTTGCAAATGAACATAGTCTCTCCAAGAGATCGAGTTGTGCTCAGCAGGTTGTCCAACTGCCAAGTACCCAGCCTGGATTGCTTTTCAGAATGGAAGCATCTCCTTCCCAGGAAGAATTCCTGGAACAGGGGAATGGAGCAGGACAACAAACTGGACAGGTGAGGTTTACGAGGTGTGGGTGGGGATGATGGGCCAAAGGAATCAGAGCTGAAGAAGAAACAGAAAAAAAAGAGAATTCATCTAAAAGTGAAGACTGCAGGAAAAGATGGCAAAAGGCAAAGAAACATGCATGAGTGACTACTGGGGTCTTAGCCTAACCCCAGTCTTCAAAATGAGTGCATGACAGATGCTTAAATAAAAAGAGACCACAGCATGATATTTGGGTTTCCAGGAAAGCCCAGATTCTCTCTTTCTTAGGAATAGAGATAGAGTGCCTCCAGAATGCCTGTACTTACTTAGTTTTCAAACAAATGAAAGGGATGCTGAGGCAAACATGGGAACTGAATAGGATTTTAGAAGTTAATTCAAAGGATTCTCCAAGGGCCAGCCAAATAGCTTGGCAGATTAAAGTGCCTGCAAGCAGTCACAGGGGTCTGGGGTTCAATTCCTTGGGCCTACCCTGCAGGTCCCACATCCAGAGGCCCCCTGAGATGGCAATTGATATGGCGTGGTGGTGCATGCCTGTAATCCCAGCTCTTGGGAGACTGGCAGATCTCTATGAATCCAATCCAGTAGTGAGACCCTGAACAACCGTAGACCCTTCCCTAAAATTCCAAAACAAACAAACAGAAAACAAAACAAAGGATTCTCTGAGCAGTACATTTTTCCAATTCAGAGGGTTGTTTGATCTCGAGGCTGGTAGCTTTATTGCTCTGGAATAGGGGGTTTCAGCAGCCCTTGTCCTCTACCACCACAGCTGTGGTATAATCCTGACCTCAGAGCCCTACAATATGCTCTTTCCTAACACAGTCAAAGGCCCCTGTGCTCAGCATCTTAACTGTATACCATTAAGCCTGAGACACAGAAGGGATGTACTTACTTTTAGTTCTGCAACAACAGAAAAGGAAGCCTGGGCTGTAAACCTAAGAGAGCTTCCCCAGCTCACCCCTGGCACCAACTCCTGGAGCTGCCTCCTGGTAGCTCAGGAAAAGTCGAAAACAAACCAACTTAGTCAATAATTACACAAAGTTGTAAGAAAAATGATAAGCAAAATAACATGAAGTATAACACCAGCAGAATATGAGCACACAAATAAAGCAGAATGGGGGAACAGAAACTAAGGAAACAACAGACATTTTGAAAGAACAGTGTAAATAAAAAGTGGAGGAAACAGTTAAATATCTAATGGTTGTGAACTAAGACTTCAAGGAGCCCAGAAATGAGTTGTTCAAAAAGGGGCTTAGACATGGACTAGTAGGCGGGAATGTGTGGGACAAAGCCATTATGGCAAGAAATACAGTGAAAACATCGGAACACAGAAATCAAATAAAAATAAAATGAAAAGAGCAGAAACTAAATAAAAGAAAATTTGAGGAAGTACGAGAAATAAGAAGGCAGGCAAAGGTAATATAGAAATAATGAAAGTAGGGGCTAAAGAAGAAAAAAGTCACTTTAAAATTATCATCAGGAAAAGGTTCTTGAAGTAGATGAATGTTCAGATTTATTTTAAATGGAAAAACTAGCACATCACAGTCAACACTGAGCTGGTAAAATGACTGAATTCAAGAAAAAAAAGTATGGGGCCAAGGAAGAGTTTCAGTGGAATAAACGCTTTCCTGACAAGCACAAGGGCCTGAGTTCAATCCCCCATTCTAGGGGGAAAAAAAAAACAAAAACTTTAGGAATTGAGACAGACCAAGTCATTTCAAGGAAGAGCAAAGAAAATCAGTGTGTTAGTTAGTCAGCTTCTCTGCTAGACACAATGTTCAAACTCCACGACATAAATGGGGTGCTTTACTTTGGCTCACCCTAAAAAGACTCAGCCCATAGTCAGTTGGAGTCAAGGCAGGAGTAGCAGAGCCAGAGGGGAAGGGGTGAAGGGCTGATGGCAGAATCCAGGGTCACACTCTAGGATGCACCAGATAAACCTGCCAGTGCACCCCACAAGCTCCCCAGAGGGACCCCAAAGCCAATCAAATCGACCATCCACTCTAACCAGTTTTGGAATTTTAATCACACTTCTCAACAACAATATTTTCTAACAGACAACAATAGAAATATGTTCAAGAGACTTAAGAAGAGAAGGCCAAAGATGCATGAGCTATCTAAGACGGAGGGTACGATCGAATGGAAGGTTATATAAGTCTAGAAACCCTCCTGAGAAACCTGCTAGAAGATGACTTTCCAATAACCAGTAAATGATTGTAGAAACATCACATAAGTTCTTGAGAAACACAAATATATAGAGCAATAATTTATGACTTGGACAACAATTTTGTGGGAGAACAATTTCTAATGACCTTGGATTTTTTGGTTTCAACTCTAGATAGCAAAAACACAAACGAAACTGAGAACAGTCATGTGTGGTGACACATCCTGCCTCAGCCACTTTTCTCTCATTGCTGGAGCAAATGTGCAACACCCAAAATGAAGGAAGGAAAGGTTTATTTAGCTCACGGTCAGTGGATGTTTCAGTGCATACTCAGCGGGCTCCAAGGCAGAGCAGCCCATGGCAGAGAGCAACCTTGCATGGTGGTGGCAAACAGCAGAGAGCAAAGGGAGCAGAAGAAGCAGCTCAAGCTTCTTTTCTTCCTCCTTACACTGAAATGCAAATTACCTGCCCCAGGGCGGGTGCAGCGTCCACACCGACAATAGTCAATTCCAAACTGCAGAAGCTGGCCCCTGACTGCTTGAGGCTTTGGGGGGGCAAGTACACACAAGCCATAGCACATCTGTATATCTAAGTGCTCTAAGGAGGCTGAGACAGGAGAATCACAAGTTCTGGCTCAGTTTGGGCAACTCATTGGTTTACTAAGATCCTCAATAAAATAAATAAAATAAAATGGTTGAGAATATAACTCAATGAGAAAGCGCTGGATTGAATCCCCAGGCAAAACACACACACACACACACACACACACACACACACAAAACAACAACAACAACAACTACTTAAAGTGGAGGAAAGAACAACAACAAAAAGAGTATAATAATGACACATGCAGGGACTCCTTGTTCGGGGACCCCCTTCTGTCCCTCTCACAGACAGGACCTTTCTCTCAATGAATATATTCTGCTCATCAAAAAAGTAAATAATGACACGTGCTCTGACAGTGTCAAAAACTAACAGAAATGGGAGAGTAGATGGGAAGAGCTGCCTAGGTGTAGGTGAGATGGGGAAGACTCTGCTTCAGGCTGAGGCTTTCAGTAGGAAAGCCTGAGCTTTCTTAGGCCTTGTCACTAGCACCGGTGACAACCGGAGTGTTGTGAAGGAAGAAGGGGAGGGGAGCAGGACTTATTCTTAATATTTTCAATGTTCAATTTATGAATTTATTTACAGCACTAGGGATTGAACCCAGGGCTTTGTTCACTCTAGGTAAATGCTTTATTACTGAGCTATCTTTCTAATTTTTTTTATTAAAAGACAGGGATGAAACTGGCCCAAAACTGCAGTCTTTCTGCCTCAGCCTCCAAATTAACAAGGTTATAGGCATTTACCACTATGCCCAACTGAAAAGAAATTATTAATTGAAGAATTATATACAAAGTATTAAGTAAAGAGATTTTTCTAGCATTAGTGAAAAATCACTAGAACACCAATTAAAAATCTTTCTTAATATAAAAAAAATCAAAAATCAAACCAGAAAGGGACTACACATGTGTACCATGTATACTTATGGTCATAAAAAGTCATAGGTAGGTGAACATACCAGACTAAAATACAAAATTGGCTTATTTGTGTCACAAACAATACAGTGCTAGTTGTTTTACACGCCTTGACAAAGAAATAAGTATAAAGCAATATAACAACTCAGAAAAATTAATTAAGTCACTAAGTATCAGTGGTCTTTACTTACCTATAAAAGAAAAAAATATGATGCTCAGAGAACATCCGACTCCTTGCTGCTTGTTTTGGTTGGTAGGGTTCTCTAGAATATACATACGATGTGCTGACATACTGGGCAGCTGTCCAGGGTTGGGGCAGAGGCAGGACAGTCCCCAAGGACTGTCTGCATGCTGGAGAGCTGGGGATCCAGGACATGCCCAGCCAGGAAGCTGGAGGCCATAGAACAGGAGAGACGCAGACGCAGCGCCAGCCCAAGACAGAAGGCCTGGGAGCTCCCTAGTGAGGCAACGGTCTGAATCTGCCTTGGAAGAAACAAGGCTGCTGCTCACGGGCTACAGCAGCAAGACGCAAGTGGCCACAGAATCAAGCTTCCAGATGGGCAGCAAACTTCCTCTTTCTTGCCTTCTCATTCTACCCCAGCCACCAGCCCATGGGGTGGTGCCACCCACAGTCAAGGTGGGGTCACCCCCCTCCCTTAGCTGGCTCACCTACCAATCATCGCTGGAACTCCCTACAACTGCACCAAGGCTAGACATCTCTTAATTCAGTCAAACTGGCACATAAGGATTAATGATCACATTGTTTTAGAAAACATACCATTGAGGGAGAGTAAATGAGAAGGTTAAAGACACAAGTAGAGCTTAAAATGTACAATTAAAGCAGGGGATGTACTCTGATTATTAGAAATATATATCAGCCAGCTATGGTGGTGCAGGCATACAGTTCTAACATTCTGGGAGGCTGAGGCAGGAGAATCACAAGTTTAAGTCCTGACTAAGCAATTTATCAAGACCACGTCTCACAAAAAATAAATCAATTAAATCAAATTTAAAAGGTTGGAGATATAGCTTATTAACAAGGCCCTGGGTTCAACCCTAGTAACACAGGAGAGAAAGGAAAGAAGGAAGGAAGAAGAAAAGAAAGGAAGGAAGAAGAAAGAAAGAAAGAAAAGAGAGGAGAGGAGGAAGGTCATTTTATAAATCTAAAAAGTATAATGCACATTACAGATGTTAATCATTAATATTCATGTAGAAGGTAAAACTGCAACTTCCATGAATAGAAAATACAAGAGATGAAAGAAGTGATGGCCAACACTAATAATTAAGTTTTCAGTAATCATATTTCAAGACAAAGAAATTATACTACTAAGATGAGCTTAATATTAACATGCAGCTTAATATTAAAATATTAAGAAAAGCAAAACAATATCAGTGAGGTAGCCAATATATTGGAATCTAAATCCCAGTAATAAAGTATGTACTTTCTTTTCAAGTGCATGTGGATCATTTGCAAACTTTTACTACATATTAAATCAGAGAAAAGTTAATTTTACAATGTAGAAATAATAAACCAGCCTTTTTGATCCAAAACAAATACAGAAATAAATAGCAATAGGGGCTGGGGTGATAGCTCAATAGAATAAGCACTTGACTGGCAAGTACAGGGTCCTGAGTTCAATCCCTGGTACTGCAAAACCAAAAACAAACAAACAAACAAAAGTAACCAAGTAGTCAAATCTTCTCTTAAAGACTCATAAAGCAAAGGAAAAATGCAAAGCAAAATATAGAATTTTTAGAAATATGTGCAATAATGAAAATTTTATATATCTGGAAATCTCAAAAAAGTGAAAAACACTGATATCACCAGTAATAGAATTTAGCAAGGGTGAAACATACAAAATCAATTGATAAACAATTTATTATTATTATTATTATCATTATCATCATCATCATCATTATTATTATTATTATTATTATTATTATTATTATTATTATTATTATTTTAATGTGTTTGGTATAGGTTCTTACTGCACAACTCAGACTCATAGTGATCCTCCTGTTTTCAGCCTCCCCAGTGCTGGGATTACAGGCATGCACTACCACGCCCAGACTCTGTTACTGGCTCTGTGTGCCTGGAGGTGGAACCAGAGTGGCCTGTGGTGCTGGGTATTGAACCCTGGTCCCTGTGCTTGCCTGAGCAGGTCCTTAGATGGCTGAGCTGTCTTGCCAGCCAAGATAGAAATTAATTATCTTGTTAAGTAAAAACAACAAGTGGTTTGACTTTTCTTAATGAAGGTGACATCTGCAATAAAAACAACAAACTACCTCAACATAAATTTAACCAAATGTGCAAAAGTTATACACAAAATCTTTCGTGCATTTTAAAAAGCTACAAATGTAGCAATAAAAACATTGCAACCTGCATAACCTCAAAGGATGAGGGCAAAGGGTAAAGCTTGTAATTGTACAGAATCTTCTCAATTGTTGAATATAGGAGAGGCAGAGAGAGAAATCTGTGTTGCTATCCACTTTATGTTGTAGGATTTCAAAATGTTCTAATAAATGACATTAGAATAGTCAATCCCAGTATCAAAAATAAAGGTGTTTAGGTTCTAGCTCCATGATATGAAGGCACATCATATAGATACTCACATGGGTTAATTAAAATCATTTGATCAAACTTTTAGCCAGACTTTGTTATAGTAAATCTACTCTCCTTATTAGACAATTAATTCTACATGAATGTACTGGACACCTCAAAGTGATAGGTGTTTTCCTTCCCTCTCTCCAGCTTAGGCCACGGCATCACAGGACGAATCCTATTTCAGCTTCTGAGAATCCTACCAGGTCAGCCGAGAGGCTGCGCCGTGTCTGCGAGGAGGGTGCAGGTGCTCCAGATGTGCTCCAAGCTCGCGGGCACGGAGGGCGGAGCCCTCACAGGCCAGCTGAGCACAGCCCCGGTGACATGGGAAGTCAGGAGTGTGGGTTTTTGTTTGTTCTCCCTCCAGATGTTAGCCTTGGAAAGGTAAGCTTGCACAAATCATTTTCAGATTTGGACTACAGCCCACATTTATCCTCTCTGAAAATCCCAGATTAACAATTTCATGTTTCTTGGCGCTCCTGCTTGCTCTTTTTGGAATCACAAGCAGCGAAGCTCTTGTCCTCACCTCCTCTTCAGCACGGCAAGTCAAGCAAAGCTCCATGGCTCCTACTGCACAAAGCTCGCCTCCTGCCTGCGCAGGCATCCTGGCTGGTTCCAACCTCAGGTATTCCTTCCTCCTTAATGCTATCTACCATAGCCTTGCTGATTACTTATAATCGAGACCAATGAAGAAAAGAAAAATTATGGAACCAAATACTTGTGTAAAATGTATTATTCATTTAACTCCAATGAAAGCTGTAAAGAGCTATACATTATTTCCCTTCATCACTGTACACAGGAAAGATGGTGCTGGAGAAGTTAAGGTCCAGCATAGCACCCTAAACCCAAGGAGTTCTGCACATGACCTACAAGACTAGGCCCCTGCAAAGCTACACACTCATGTGTGGGGAGGGGCTGAGCCCAGGCTGAGCTGGAGGCTAGACAACTCCTCAGGGCTGGAGCAAAGCCAGTCTGCAGGCATCTGGCCTTGGCGTCCCTGCCTGCCACTATAGCACATACAGCTCTGAACATGTTTCGCTCTCAGTGCTCTCAGCAAAACTTTGAGACCTTGCACTTTTGACTGTGTCACATACTTCCCTCCTTTTTAGCGTGTATAAGAGGCAGACCGTGCTGGGCTGTCACTGCCTCTCCATCAGAGACGTCAAGTCCCTCCCGGTCCCAGCTTTCCTTTTAGTATGTGTCTGTAGTTTTTTCTTAACCTTTCACTATCTCCTCTCAGGACCGTGCTGGGTACATGGGTCACAGCACTCACTGCTCACCCTTCGGAAATGCTGAGTCTGACTGCCTGATTTTGCTATCGAAGTTCTATCATCGGAGACTGTCTTCATCTCCATTCAGCTCCTCCAAAACTCTTCAGTCTTCAAGTCTGAGCACAAAACTCTGCTCGCTCCCTTGAGGCTGGTTGCGATCCCTCTGCTCTCAATCAGCAATAGTTTAGGGCACTTGTCACCTTCTTCTTAGTGGCTTGCCATTTATGTTTTGCACATTTTTTTTCTCTCTTTGAAGTACAGTGGCACAATAGGTGGTAGGTATTGGGCTTAGCAAATGTCCAGGGCACTGCTGTACAAGCATTTCTTTTTTTATGTATTTAGTACAGGGTCTACAGGGTCTCACTGTGTAGATCAGACTCATAGTGGTCCTCCTGTTTTCAGCCTCCCAAGTGGTGGGATTACAGGCGCATTGCACCATACCCAGTCTCAGCACAGCACTCTGGTGATTGAACCAAGGCTGCTGGGTCAGCCTTAGGCAGGTGCTTTAGTCCACTGAGCTATCTGGTCACCTGTTGTACATGCATTTCATTCAATATGATTTAAAGACTTGCCACATCCTGCAAGAGTTCTTTCCCTGTAATAGGAATGTATATGGTAAGTAGAAACCATTCTTTGTAATCAGTAGATGGACTTGTGTGAAGTATAAAAATTAAATAATATAGTTAATAGTAATAATCAGGAGCAATAATAATGGCAATCTTATAACCTTGCATTATAAGCTTCTTCCCTTTCAGACTACAATAATTTATATCAGTCTGATTTATTTTCCCTATGTGCCTGCAAGCCAAGCAAAATGTGAGCTCAGTGTTAAGAAGGGAATCTGAAAGTGGGACCTTTGGACTCACAGTGGCACCGAGTGCCAGCCCCTCCACTCATCTGAACAAGCAACTGAACCTCCTGCACCTTCAGGCATCCCTTCCCTCTTTACAAAGGGAATCAGATGACAACATTTGCAAGGTTACTATGAAGAACAAATGAAGCTGGCAAAGTTTTTTTGGCTCAGCATAGGAAGAACTCATTAAATGTTATCAATAAGTGTTATAAGCAAAGAGAAGAAGACTTTAGATTCAAGGTTTAAGTAACTTGCTTAACATGATATGAGGAAATTTAGCTAGACCCTGCATTATTGCTCCTTAACATAGTCACCGTCTTCCACACCACCCCATTTCTCTGCCTGTTACTGGTTTCCATCAACCTTAGTTCTCATATAACAGACTGAGCTAGGCTCTAAATCCTTCAGACTTCCTAAGGAATAGCAATATCTACTTCTCATGGGACTCCTTCTGCCCGTGAGGCAACTTATGTTGAGGACAGAGGTAACTTTCCTATGAAGAAAAAAAATCTCAGGAGACAAGCTGGCAATGCTGGAAAGAGCGGCCACGAGATTAGGCTGTTGGGGCTTGTGTGTGTGTCACTCTGGGATCTGAGCAGGGTCTGAGAAAGGGAGAAGAACTGGAGCTGGAGCCACACAGCCAACGCTGCATCAGCTGTGTCTGCAGTCGGGAGCCCCATAGTGATCAGTGGACACAGCAGCTCTGCTGAGCTTCCATGATTGGTAACACTGTATTGTCACTCGGAAAGGACACATGAAGTTTTGTGTCTGAAACCTTTCCTTTGGGCTTTTGCACATAGATTCTTATCCTTTTGCCAGAATAGGACTGTAATCCTAAGTAGTGCTTGCCTGAGTTCTGAGATTTGTTTTAGCAAATGAAGAAGCCTTAAGAGACAATACAAATCCTTGAATTTGCACCTAGTTGTTTAGAAGTGAGGAAAGCCTAGGGTTCCATGCAGAATTTGCAAACTCATGTCTGAAGAGAGGACGGTTTTGTAGAAGATCTGCTGCTAGCCTGTGAAGTGCGGCCCAGCCGTGAGTAGCTGGTTTTGAGAGTCATACTGCTCTGCTCCTTCCCTGGGAGACTGGCTGCACAGCCCCAGAGCCCAGATGAGGGTTCTTGAAATTTTTAAGATCATTTTTTTAACTTCCTTAACTTTTAAATCTAAAATTTCTCTAACTTGAAAATATCATACTTGAAAATATTAGTCTCTCTAAGCAGCTCAGAGTCATAGTGATCATCCTGTTTCAGCCACCCCAGTGCTGGGATTACAGGCTTTGTTGGCCGGCTTGGCTCCGATATGGTATATGGTGCCAGGGATGGAACCCAAATCCTTTTGCTTGGCTAGGCAAGTACTTTAGACCGTGAGCTATCTCTGTGACCCTAAAAATATTATAAATGATACCGGATTTCACTGAAGAAAATTACAGGAATTCAATATTAGTTGTTATATTTCATATTGTTGCCTTCAAATTAGTTGCTCAGAGTATCAGATATGGTGCTGGAAAGGAATTGCATTGACCTCACATATCTGATTGTTTGGGCAATAATCATATTGAAGTTAATGAAACACTGTATGAAATTATTTCTACCTCATACTAACTTATCATATGCTCTATTCTTTCTGAGAACACTTCCCCATTTCCAAAAATTTAATTCCGCTACATAATGAGAGCAAGAAACAAAGCAAAGACCTCTAGAGGGAGGACCTCAAGGGGGATTTTCATGGGGACAGCTGGGTCCACTCACTGTGGCTGTCAGAACCCTGCTGGAGGATTTCTAGCAGACAGTATGAAAGCATAATGGGCACCCTGTAGGGCTCCAGGGCTTCAAGACACCCCAAATCTCTTTGCAGTGTTTCATAACCTAGCAAGACTAGCGTTGTTCTGCTGTCTCCTCCATTGGTCCTAAAGTGTTTAGATGGATTCTTCTTCAATGAGGTGGAGCTCTAGTTCATTAGAATCCTGTGTTCTGCTTCAAAAACTCCCTTAATCTCTCTAGGTGCACTCTGGGCTTTTCCAGTTGTAGTCACTCACCTTGGGTGTGGGTACTTAGGAATAATGCTAATGTTCTTAAATTGCTGTTCAGTCTCCTCTCCTGGATTACACTGGAAGGCAAAAGAAAGAATTACCAATTGAGCCCCAAGAGCTGTTTTGTGAATGCTCTCTCCTTTAAACCAGTCTAACTGCAGAGCCAAATGGGAAACCTGCCGGGTGGTGCTGGGGTGTGTTGCGCATGCTGACTCTTTTCTCCAAGGGCTCTAATCTTCTGGAGTGGGCCCTGGGTAATGCTTTCACTGCAGTACTAAGGGCCAAAATGAAAAAGACACTTCATACATTTTGGATGATAATATGTTGGTGTTTTAATAATCCTCATCTTAAAAACGTATTTGTTATTCATCATGTACAGGGCATTTCAGAATTCTGTTTTCATTAACCTCTTCTCTAAACAGACAGCACAGAGTTTTAAAATATTTTTGTATTGTGAAGGCAGCCTCAGCTTGGATTCTACATGTGTGAGGGTAATGGGGTGACTTGGAAGGTTACAGTAGAAAAGCAGGAAGTAGCAACATTGCCTGAAGAAGGGACACTGGATGGCTTAGAGTCAGAAGTAAAAGGCAGCTATTCTGGAAATAATCCATTGTTATAATATGAGAATAGATTACCAACTCAAGTGCAGCAAGCATACATAATTTTAGAAAGAAAGAAATGGTGAACCTGCTGAGGAAATAGTATGGCCATTCCTCAAAGAATGAAACATAGAATTTCTATGTTTCTATTTAATTCTACTTTGGGTATAAAGCATACCTGACAGATTTGAAAGCAGAACCTCAAACGGATATTTGTGTATTGCACCCACTTTCAGAACAGCCTTAATCACAACAGTCAAACTTGACAAGCAAATCAAGCATACAAGTAGGAGAAATTGCAGGATGTGCATACAAGGTACTATTATGCGGGCACAAAGAAGGAGGCCTTTCGACATATGGTACAAAGATGGACAAGCTCTGGTGGTGTCATATGAAATGGAAGAAGCCGGTCACACAAGGACAAGGACCTGAATCCTACTTATATCGAGTTATGCGGGCACAAAGAAGGAGGCCTTTCAACATATGGTACAAAGATGGACAAGCTCTGGTGGTGTCATATGAAATGGAAGAAGCCGGTCACACAAGGACAAGGACCTGAATCCTACTTATATCGAGTACTTAGAAGAGGCAGATCCAGGGTGGCTGTTGCCAGGTGGGGAGGGGCATAGGTCATTACTGTTTAATGAGTATAGGTAGAATTTAATTTGCAGAAAATGAAAAGGTTGAGGATATATATGATAGTGGTTGTTTGCAAAGCAATATGGATGTGTTTACTACAGTAGAACCATGCACCTAAAATAGCTAGAACAATCGATTTTATGCTGTGGGTATTTCATTACAATAAAAAGATGAAAATGTATAAAATGTTTGTGGCCACCCTCACTGATTGCTATGGTCATTGCCATCAGTTCTGGGCAGTGACTTCCATAATCTGTCACTCTTCTCCTTCAGGGGCTGCAGAAAATTCATCTCATACCAAATGGTTGGGGCCACAGCTGGAAGTAAAGTTGACCAATTGCTGGATGGTTGCTCAGTGGAGAGAGGTCTTAGGATAATTATAAAGAAACTATGCTTCTGAGATGCTTAAGGCATCATGCTGCTGCATAATAGTATCATGAATTTCACCCCTTGATGTTTCTAGTCCCAAATTCTATGAACTGTCCTCCTCACCTGAGTCCCTGACAACCAATTTTCCTATTGCTATGTAAATACAAGGTGGCAGCAGTCCCCGTAGAACTCCATACCCACGTATCTTTACTTTGCATTTGTTGGTTTCTTTTCTTTTTCTTTTTTGTATTTTAAGGAAGGGTCTACAGGATGTTCAGGGTCTCACTACTAGATGAGACTTGTACTGATCTGCCTGTTTACAGCCTGCCAAGAGCTGGATTTACAGGCATGTGCCACCACATCCAGTCTCAATGCTGTCTCGGCATGCCCTGGAGACAACACCAGCATGACAGGCCTGGGGATTGAACCCCTAGCCCATGCATCTGCTTGCAGGCATTTTAATCCACAGCTCTTTGGCTGGCCCTGTACGTTGGTTTCTTATTCGACAAGCTTGCTTTTCTTCAGATGCCAGCTAGAAGTAGGGTTGTAAGCTACCCACATTTTAGGGTTTATTTCCTAAAATGACAGGGAACTTTGGAAAGCATTATTTGTGAAATAATTCTCATTGTAAAAGTCGCAAGTGAGCAGCCAGATGAAAAGATACGCAGAACAAGGTCTGGGAAGGTCCCTAGGGCAGGAGTTTCTGACCCAGTGAGTCAGGGAATCCTACCCACCTGGTTGCTAGTTCTCCAGTTTTTATGTGGGATTCACTCAGTAGGCATGATTGATGATGTCACTGGTTACGTGAATGAACTCCATCGTTAGTCCCTCCTCTGTCTTTGGCATTTTAGGGCGTATCTGTAACTTCTAACCTTTAGATCATGTGCTCAGCATCTCCTGAGCATTCAACCCCTCTCATGAGACTCTCTAAGCACCATTATGAGTCCACTTGTTAACATGAACCCAGATTCAGTCAAAAGGGGCTTCTGGTCAACCACAAGGTGCCCCTATTGCTCAGGAAATCCCCAAGTGTTTGAAGCTCTTTGCCATAGCAATGGACAATGATTAGATATAGTTTATTATATCCCAGGTGGCAGTAAGGCCATCTTGAATTCTCCATATAATGCTGACATAATGATCATATAGTCAGCCACATTGTATCAAGGACAGAGAAGAAATAAATAAGCCTCTCCAGTTCCTAGTAAAGAGACTTCAGGCAGGCAAGGCCTCAGCAAACCCTTGCTGTGCTGTCTGTTTAAGATCTGTGGGCTAAATGATAAGGCGATTCTATTCTCTGTCTCCCTGGCTAATGACCAGCCATGGGATGTGGGTGAGAAGTCCCTAGATTCAGCCCTTTGAGCCTGTCTTCCTGCTGGGGAGCACTCAGATCACCTTCTCTCTGATACCTCTTTAAGCATAAAGCAGCTGCTTAATGCCATGAGTTTTGTCTGTTCTTTTCCCTTTTACTTGGTCAGTGGATTAGCCAAGATTGATTTTTCTGCATGGCTGGGGAAGGCCTAAGGTTAAAAGATAAAAAGGTAGATTCTTTTTAAATGTAATTTGGGTTTCTTTCCCCTGGCATTAGTTCTGGTATCAGCCGCAGAATCACAGCAATGTTCCAGCAACACCTGGGCCCTGGGGCAGCTGCCGGGCAGGGCCAGCTTGGCTCCATCCACTGCACAGCTGGAGTGGCCAGGAAGGCTGGCACTGTGCACTCAGTCACTGTACTTTTCCCTCATTTTTTCCCCTTGCAATTCCTTTGTGTAAGAGCAGCTAAAGAGCACATTTCTTTATTCTCCTCTGTTGTTCTTACAGATTAGTATGTACCTGGTTTTTGAAAATTTAAAAACTCAAGGAGACCTATTTCTGATTCCACCAGAGGACGAGCAGAACCAGTTGATTCAGCCAGAAACCCTGTCAATTCAACAGCAAGGGTGTCTTCCACCTTCCTTCACACCAGGTGTGACGGCTTCCCTCCCCCCACCAGAGTGGACCCTGCCAGCCTCTGTGTGCTAAGGATCAGGTGCATAAGAATTGTCTGATCAGCAGGACTGGAGCCCAGGGCAATGTGAAGGGGCCCAAGTGGGGAGGACATGATGGAGTCCTAGCTGGA
Organism: Ctenomys sociabilis; assembly: GCA_004027165.1. Lineage (NCBI taxonomy): Eukaryota > Metazoa > Chordata > Mammalia > Rodentia > Ctenomyidae > Ctenomys > Ctenomys sociabilis. The sequence goes on from PVKA01000976.1 coordinate 120,988, forward strand.
GAGTGAGAGGTGACAGGGAAGCGGGTGGCCAGGCTTGCTCAGTGGAGTGAGCTCCGAATTGGGCCTCTTCCACCTTAGGCCAAGTGCTCACACTACCCGCAGCATACCAGCTTGAGGAATGTCATGTACTTGTGGCACTACAGGGGTGCTGTGTCCTATCACGACCTTGTGTTTTGAGTACAAGAGTCAGGGCGCCACACCCCACTTGGCTATCTCTCTTCTCCTTTACTCCATACCTTCTCCTTCCTTTGTTTTCTTTCTTTCTTTTTTGTTTGCAGAACCAAGGATTGAACTCAAGCCCTTGAGCTTGCTAGGGAAGTGCTTATTCCACTGAGCCATCTCCCTAGCCCCATCCTTTTTTCTTTCTTTGTTTCTTTCTTTGTTTCTTTTTTTCTTTTTTTCTTTCTTTCTTTCTTTCTTTCTTTCTTTCTTTCTTTCTTTCTTTCTTTCTTTCTTTCTCTCTCTCTCTCTCTCTCTCTCTCTCTCATTTCTTCCATTTAATTATTTCTGAGATTGTGCTGAGCAACTCAGTAATATTCACACATGTCTCATCAGCTTCAGAGTTTGATTGAAACTGCTGGTTTCCACATAGCCAGTTAGGGAGAAAGCTTGAAATGCCTGGACAGGATTTCAGAAAGCTAGATTGCCCGCTCTGCCCTGGGTCAGGAGCTGGAGGTGTGATGGAGCTTGCATGTTCTCCCAAGCTACAGCAAAGCTATGATGAGTGGGAGTAGGGCCAGCCCTACCTGCCAGAGAACACAACCTGAGGGTGAGCAAAGACAGATTCTGCTAGGAAAAATCAGGAGTCTCCTTTACAGAAAATGACAAAAACTGGCATGGAAAAACAACAGATGTCCAACCCAGATGCCAACAAGAAGCCAAAGTCATAAAATGAACCAAGCTTGATTATGCATGGGTTTCAGGAATCTTCTAGGAATGAGTCTATCTGGGGGCTGCAGTTCACATGGCAATCTTCCAGACTGTATCCCACAGGAAGTTCTTCTCTGCCTGCTCCCTAGAGCTCTGGAAGGAAGCTTACCTGTTCCAGATTTGACCTCAGACAGCCTATTCCAGAAAGAAATTTCTTTTGACGAGTGTCTTGTCTTGTCTTACCTGTTCCACCCTCCCAAGCTCTGGTCAGATCTCACTCACCCCATCCCTTCCATGGCTTCAGATGTTTTTCTCCTGGTGCTACTTGGTCAGAATTGATTCCCTGTGTTGCTGTTCCAGCAAATGTGTCCATTGGCACAGCCCTTCTCTTATAGCTAGGGGACCTGGAGGGTGTACGGGAGTTTAACAAAGTGGCTCAACACAACAAAAAGAAAATAGACGGCAAAAGAGAAGAAAGAGGGGGCAGCTACATAACAGGATGTATTTACCAAAATTATGAAAAGAAAGGGAGAGAAAAGACATGCTCATGAGTATAGCAGTCTGTCTAAACAGCTCACAGAGCTGGCATCCTTGCTTGTGTGCCAAGGGCCCACAAAGAGGACACACCAGATCCAGCAGGAAGGGGCAAGTCAGCGGTGGGTTCTGGTGCTGAGGGGGTGCATCAGTGCAGCTCTTTCTCCATCTGTTCGCGCCAGCTCTGGCAGGGCACAGTGGCTGCTGCCAGCGGAGAAGGAGAAATTACCCACACTGACTCCTCCAAAGAACTGATAATCTGCCTAAATGAACAAATCAAGAAAGACTTAATTGTTGGCGGGGACAGCCACCCAGCAGCGGCGAAGTGCACAATGCCTTCCGATCACACATGGCTTCTCACACCTCTCCCTGTCCTCCCCCTCTCTTTTTCTAAACCAGCTGTAATTATTTAATGACATTGATGGGGAATAGATTTGTGACATTATAAATGACACTTATGACAGAACTGTCAGTTGGTGACAGCTCACTGACAGCCCTGGTAAGAAATTAATCATTTTAGATGCTTTACGATTTGTTCATTTAATGTCACAAATAAGAGATTGCTATCTAACTACACATAATCTCTTTTCTACCGCCCCTCCCCCAGTGTCTCCTAGGAACAATGTGGTTGCTTTCTTGCTGCTTGGGTTTGGGAATGGTTGGGTAGGATCTGGGATAAAATTTGGGGCCACTTTGGGGGTGGTTCCCTCACACGAAGTAGCTAGACATTCCCTACAGCAATTTGTCCCAGGAAGAGTCCAAATTTAGTTTTCCTCACTTCCTTGCTTGTTTAAGGAAGCTTTCAAGAGGAAAGAGCTAACCTGTTGGGACTGATGCTAACAAAATCCGAAAGCTAAGGAAGGAGAGAGGCTATTTTTAACCGGGTAATGGGGAATAAATGGGGCCACGCTGTGATATGCTAAGACGCGCCCGCGCTCCGTTCTGCCTGGAACTCCCACACTGTCCGCTGGGCAGACATCTGTTAATTGCTTTCTGTAGGACTTCACTTTGACATTTGGAGAAATAGAAGGAGACTGCCTAACCATTTTTCCCTCTAAACGATGTCTCTGCGGAGTTTTGGAGCCAGGGAGGAAAGGAGGCGGGTTGAGTTTGAAGCAAGCTCTCTGCTCTGGTTGGTGAAGACGTGGTGCGCCTAAGGCACTTTGACCTGCATTGTATTGAAAACACTGTGTGGGGCTCTAAATAATCAGAGTTGCTTGAAGTTTTTCTTCCGGGCGGCATTGGCCTGTGCTCCACTTAAACGGAATATGTAGTTAAGTCTCTACCCACTTCATACATTTTACTCACCTTGTAAATAGAGTCTTAAAATATAATAAACTTTTCAATTTGTAACAATAGATCCTTTTTATCCTATTACGCATGCATCGTTGCTTCCTTGATAAAGCAGCTTCTGTCACCAAGCAGCAGGAGACCAAATGAAATATCAGGCTCTAGGGGCGGGGAAGGTGGTCGAGGCTTTGGTGTAGTTGGATGCCTCTTACCTCCAATTGCGTTTGGGTACATTGCGCACTTGGTGTAGGGCGATCAGTGGCCACGAGGTGGCGACAAAGACCTCCTCGCTCTATCTTTGGACGCGGGCAGCGACTATAGTTTTGTCCCACCTCGGGCCCACCTAAGCGGGTTCGCATATTCGCCACCTTAGACTCCCATGATTTAACACTATAAAAATACCTGGAAGAGACAGCTCCCCGGGGAGCTCCTGCTCGGGCCTCCCCTCTCATCCCTGTCTTAGACAGGAGCTTTCCCCCAATAAATATATTCTGCTCATAAAAAAAAAAAAAGAAAGAAAGAAAGAAAGAAAAAAGAAATGGGGCTTCTTTCTGGTGTAACAGCAATAATACAATCTGTTGGAAGCACCCTTACACGTGCTGCTGCTGTGTAAATCCGTATTTGCCCTTGCAAGGACCCTATGCGTCTCACAGGGTTAAAGAAGGAGCGTGGCAGGTCACGTGGGTGCTGAGAGTCAGTGGCGGCTCTGCCTGGTGATGACGCGGGCTTGACCACACCCTTAGGACAGCACCAAGACGCTCTTCTAGTCTGCGGAAGATCTCCAGAGCCCAAAGCAATGCTTTGCTGCTACGGAGCTCTGAATCTTCCTTCATTCATCTCCACCGGAAGAAGAGCTGGGAGCGAGCGAGCGTATCAAGGCCTAAGGACGCTTCATGGTGGGCAGCCCCTTGCAGTCCACTCTAGGCTCCCAGCCCATGGGGACCCTCCCTCCTTGGCCCCAAGAGAGATGTGCTTCTGGGCCCTGGTTGCCAAATGCGGGCAGCGTGAGTTGCTCTTCTGTCTTACCATGGTCAACTTCTTTTCCAAGAAGAGAAATTCAGGGGGAAAGAGCAACAAAAACACAGCCCCTGCCCATCAAGGCACTTCTAGAGAGCTACACAGGAGTAATGTCTAACTTTAGGTGTGGACTTGACAGAGCCATGCTGCGGCTGCACGTTTGAACCCATATGCCGCGCAGAGCCGAGTGCCCTCCTGACACGGCTTGGCCTTAGGTCTTGAGTCGTGTGTGCCTGGATAGAACCGAGAGGCTGACTTTCCCACACCCGGGAAGGTGTCCTCCACCAGCCTGCAGTTGATTCCATGCCTTCCTCTTTGCAGTGGGAATAATTCTCATTATAAATGATCATAGTGGAGACGTTGTAACTTCCAAGCAATGCATGCGAAGCTCTTAGCGTGGTGGCTGTTGCTTGGTTAAGAGTCCTGCTCACACCTCGCATCCATTGTTTACCATCATTTAGTTACCAAGCAAACTTTGGAAAATATCTTAATTTACTTTACACACACACACACACACACACACACACACACACACACACACACACACGGAATAAGAGTAACTAACATCCTGTACTTCTTTATTGTGACAGCAGTGTGGACAGAAGTAGAGCAAGCTTTGAAGAGCAGAGATGCCCTGAAGCTTGGAGCTTTTGCCACTGGTGGAGTGACCACGTTGAGCTCACGACAGAAGCAACAGGACAGGGCCTGCTGCAAAGCCTTGGCCACTGGATGGTGAGCTCTAGAGACAGAGAGAGGAGCCTTCCTTGAGAGCCAGCCAAGGACACAGCAGCTATTTCTTGTTTTCTTTATCCAGACAGAAAAAATAGAGTGGAATGTGAAATGCTGAGAATATTTTTAGAAGACAGTGCACATAGCTTAGACTCTTCAGACTGGTTGCCCTTGTAACTGCCTTTAATTTTAAAGATTTCTTAAGAAAGAAAGAACTAGCTCTATGGTGGGTTGATTAATGGTGAAATTGGAACACCCAGAAAATCTGAATCAATGTGGTACTAGATGCAGAAGGCCCACCTGAGGATTGCTACCAGCAGCACAAAAGGAGAACTGGAGGAGAAGGTGGTGGCTTTTGGTTCTCTGGAGAAGATTGTCATGCTTGCTCTCCTGATATGAAGTCAGCTGTTCTCCTCCTTGGCAGGGTTTGTGTCCTTACTGTCACGAGGATGGCTGTGTACCTCTTTGAGGGAGCTCTGGTCCTGGCCTGGAGGATCCCTTCCTGGACCCAGTGCAGGGCTCTTGGCCTGCTAGTGCAGATCCTTCATCCTGGTGGTGCAGCCTCCATCTCTGAGCTTTGGGCCTTCCCACTGCACATCCTTGATACAGAGACGTAGTTGTGGGCTCTCCACCTCCGGCTGGACTCCTGGAGGATGCTGCCACAGAATCTAGGTCTTCAGCTGGACTCGTGCAAGACACTGCCTGGGGACCCAGGCCCTCGGGGCTGGACTTTTTGGGTCTCTAGTGTGTGGACAGATCTCTCATACTCTTCTTTATTTGACTCTTTAGGTGACTATGATAAAATAATCCTGTAAGTTATTGTAGTGAGCACTTTTTGGTCCTTGTCTTGGCCCCAAAAGTTTATATTTGTAGTTCCAAAGAAACATTACTGAATTCCCACCAAGTTAATTCCAATCTACCACTCCTGGTGCAACCCATGGCAAAAATAAAGACACTAAAGCATATTTATAATCATGGGGAGCCAAGGGGTCCCAAGTCCAGTCATGGTGATGGCTACTCAGAACGAAGCCTTCGACCCAGAGCCAAACCCGAGTTTTATTGCCATGAAGAAGGGGTGGCTTGAGGATAAATGACTGAGAATTGCAGGAAGTTGGTGAGTCCTGTGAGCTGGGCTAGGTAGGACGCCTGCATGTACTCTGCTGTATGAAGAGAGAGGAATATGTATTAAAAGTAACTTGCACTGCACTATTGAGATAGTATCTAATGTTTTGGAATCTGGTAATCTTTCAAACCCCATGAAGTCATAGCCTCTATGTTGAGGCTCGATCCCAGCTGGCAGCATGGAGCACTGGCTAGACCAATATACATTGTTTAAGACCCATTGAAAGGATAAACAGAAGTCTTAGCCAACTCTGTACATACCAATACCAGGAAATAGGCTCAGTCAAAATAGAGACAACCACTCTTCTTTCTAGGAGAGCTGCTCAGGTGATCCTCCATAGTTATGCATCCTGTATTAAATCTAGTCCTTTGTAAACCTTGATTATAACAGTCTCTGATGTGTATAAGAATTTTCTGTCCAAGCCACTGCACCGGGAGCGTCTGGTAGCTGGATGTGAGCCTGGAGACTGAGCATCTGAGTCAGTGTCAGAGCCTGGTTCTTTCTCCCCACAGTCTGCCTTCTGTCACATCTCCATGCAGTTTGCAGTCTCTACAGCTGTGGCTTTGGATGACACTTTGAATAACAGAACTCCAATGCCTTATTCATGCACACAACCTGACAGGAAGATCACTCCACCAAGAAGATAACGACTCTATGTTGTAGGGTTGGATGCTTGCGTTTTAGTCATCAAAGTAGCTGGCTGCCTCCACACCCCACTTCTGTGGGAGGTGTGACTCCCCTCCACCCATGCTGCTGGGCTGGGTGGTCTGGAGTCTTGTGCAGCTCCCCTCCCTCCTCAGCACCCACCACACCTCTCCTACTCACCTTCCTTTCTGCATCTCCATATTCCTGTTGCCCTCAGCCACCTGAGGGGATCACTGTTTCTCTCTTACCTTTTGTCAAATCAATCTTCTGCAATGCTTCCTGCGTCTTCCCCTTCCCTCGCTTCAAGCCCACATCTAGAACTCACCACCCCTGCCCCACTGCAGTCTCCTCGGCCTGCTGTCTGTACCACTCTTCTTTCACTCTGGTAGATCATTTCTCTGCACTTGCTGTCTTCCTCAACCAGGCCTCTCTCTGTCTTCCACTTGCTCTATGTCCCCGTCTGCCCTCTTCCCCTGTCTCTTTCTCTGTATGCAGCAGGCTGTAATGAGCACAGTGTGCTGGCATAGGGCTCAGTGGACTTCGGGACTCTGCAGCTCCCTGCTGGCCCTTCTGTTTGCCCTTTATAGCTTTCCAGCACCTCAGTGTATTGTATTATGACCCCCTTTTTAGAGTTTAAGTTTTAACTACTCAGGTGATGAAATGGACAACTCTTTTTAAAACAGTCTTCATGGATAAAGCTAAGGCCCCTTTTGATTACTCAGAAAAGTCAGTCCTGGACCTTCTCGCTTGCCCAGGTCCTGGTTAAATGTTTGAAGAGTGTGCACCTGGATGTTTTTGACATTTATACCAGTCTGCCTATCTATCTATCTATCTATCTATCTATCTATCTATCTATCTATCTATCTATCCATCCATCCATCTATCATCTATCTTAGGCAGATTGATATTGCATGTGCCATTTTAATGTAAACAGCACTCTACATCTATACTTTGTGAAGTTGCTGGGCATCTCTCTTTATGGAGGCCTCAGATGGGCTGGCTGTGGTCACCTGTGAGCCCTGCTCTGTCAGTCACATGATCTTTCCATAGGCTCCTCTGTGAGCACAAAACTGTTGCAGAGTTTAGGTTTGCATGACACTGCTGTGTAGGATATCTCAGTGCACACTATTTGTACATGTGTAAATTGCACTCACAGACTCCATCTTCTCTTCTCTCTGTCTTCCATTTGCTCTATGTCCCCCTCTGCCCTCTTCTTCTGTACCAGAATGGGAGCCACTGTTCACTAGGTGATCCCAAAGTGGTTGATTCTAAGATGGCTCTTTGTACAGTGAGGCGTGGCTAGCTATCGACCCCACTTTTGGATGATCAGTTGAGACCAAGAGATGAAGTGAATCAGGTCTTCAACATTTTTCTAGCCTCCCCCTTCCCCTCCACCCCCAGTACTGGGGCTCAAACTCAGGACCTTCATATAAGCCAGACTCTGAACACCCAGAACTTGATAACTTTTTTTTTTGGAGATGGGGTCTCACTAAGTTGCTGAGCTTCACAGGCTGGAAATGAGAGTCAGGCTTTAAGATCAAATTGTAGTTCCTTCTTTCTTTCTTCTTCTAGTTCTTTATGCATGAACTCTTTTTTCCTAGCTGTGTTCTGAGTCCCTGTCATCAGGAACTCTGAGCCATATTTCACTTTATCTACTAGTATATTCTGGTTACACAATAAATCTCAATAAAATTTGATTGATTATTTGGGAGACAAATTAGTGCTATCATCATAACTGGAAAGATGCTTTATTTAGGTATTCTGGCAGAATGAGAAGATGCTAGCATCCTAGAGTAGTGGTTAAAATATTATTAGAAGTTAATTAATATTTTAGAAGACAATTTCTAATTAATTTGCTGTAGTTATCTTGTTAAATGTCAATTAAATCTCTCTACATCCCTTACAGGTTTCTGCTATTCATAAAGTATAATTATGCAGCTATTGCTCATGTACACTTTATTGCTTATACAATCTACCACTTAAATACAAGGTGAAAGATTTATCTTTCAAGTTCTTAATAATGCCACTAAATGTTCTAATTAATAATCGATAACCCATTTGCATAATTAATTGAGAGAAAGAATCCTAACGGGATGGTGCCTTGCAGCTAGCCAAGCCTGGGCTGGAGCTTTTGTCTCCTGTAGCAACACTCCCTGAGGGTGGGAGGGTTTATAGGGGTACACATCCTCCTTCAGGGGGTGCAGAAGGGCTGGACTTAGCTCTGAGGACTGAAGCTGAAGGATTCCCCTGAGAAACCCTTATTTACATGGCTTCTTAACAGCATGGAACATAGAGATCAGCATGGAATATAACTTATTCATGATCTATGAATTTTCTCTCACATAGGGTCAGGTGAATAAAAATAAGTGTCTTCATTTTTCAAAAGGTGATCTACATTTCTGAATCATATCTCTCACTCTACTTAGGCAGAAACTTCATCTAGTTGCTTTCAGGAAAACAGTTCTTATAAGTGTCTTCTTAGGGAATGAAGGTCAGAATTCAATTATACTTTAAAAGACTCATAATTGTAGGAATGTGGTCCTGTGGTGGGCCTCACCATGGAGTCTTCTAGAGGGGAGCTGTCCATTTTGCAGTTTATACCTCTCCAGTCCTTGGCTGTCAACCTTAAAACTGTCATGAGTGCCCATCTTTCAGAGAATGCTGTCTGTGTGCCACAGGGATCCCTCTCATGTCTGTGTTGCATCAGTCTCTTTCATTGAGGTGGTTTTGATTTTGATTTATCCCGCACCTCCAGGCCCAGAGGCTGATCTTCATTTTCCTTGTTCTGACTCTCAGATTCTTGTGCTTCCATCAGCCCTTGCTCACTCTTCCCATGAAGTTGGAGGTTAGTTGGTTCTAAATCTTTCTGTGGCCCTAAAGAGACTTGGCCTACCCCTTGTACTTCATACTTGGCACAGCCAGTGAACCTCCCATTGCCACAGGATATCCATAGAGCCTTTCCAGTTTTGTCAAATGCCCAAAGGCACAAGGGCCTGGCAGCTTGCAGATGGCTACGTCTCCAGATGGAACCATGGAGACACAGAGCTTTTCTCTCTGATGCAGAACATCTATGGCCCTTGTTTTAGTGCCCTCTATCAGATTGCCTGGGAGTGGCAGAGTCTGATACAAAATGGACTAATATCTTCACTTCCTGGATTATCCACCAATTATTTTCTCTCTCTCCTATATATTGTCAGGGGTTGATTGAGGGAAAGGTCATTCTACACAGGCATATTTTTTATGGGATTAAAGATGGTCCTTTGATGACAGTTGGAATAGAGTCACAGAAGGGCAGAAAAAATGAGTCATGTGAGATTCTAGGGTGTTTTTATATCACCCTTCATTATGCAAACACTAAGGCTGGGAATGGTAGAATGCGTTGTCTTCTGACTTGCCCCAAGAGGACAGTCTGTAGCAGTGGCATGAGGTTGGGAAGGAAAGTGAGTTCCCAGCAGCTCTGTGAGGTGAGCTCCCCACACCTCTGGCATATAACCATCCTGCTTAGTGTCTGTAGGATGGATGAGTAAATGAGCTCTGAAAAGGCCTTTCTGTCTCCAGCAAGTTTCCTGTACAGCAGAGAAAAATGCTTTTCTGATTTGTTTTTCATTGCAATTCTCTGGCTTTACTTAAAAATAAGTTCATATACTTAGGGCTGAGGACTGCATATTCTAAGGGTTTTCAAACATGTAGGAAAAGTATTTAAAATGAAATTCTATCATTGTGCATTGAACTAAAAATTGCAATCAGTGAGAGAAAATATTTTTGATTTTGATGAAGCAAATGGCCTCACACAAGCATGAGTCTCTTGGTGGAGTTGTCTCTCCTCGGACAATGCTATCAGGATAGCCATGCATCAGATCCACCAGATGTACTATTAGCCCATGGAAAAGGTGTTCCCTTTTCATTTCTCATGACACATCTGCCCCCTCCCAATTATCAATGACAAAGAGCTCTCCCTCTTCATTCCTGCTTATTTTTCTCCTGGATCTTATCACCATGAAATTGCTTTTCCACAGTGATCTTTTCACAGAGAAGAGCTGCTTCTTCTTTCCAGGAAGAAGAAAGATAACGTAACACTCACCTACGTGGTGACACTGAATGGATTGCCAGTCATTTCAGCACCACGAGGATGGACAGCACCCGTAAGATCTGTTTCTGCTCTTCAGGTAAAACATTCTTCAGCTCAGTCAGGAGAGTTCCTTCCTTCACTTGCAAAGTCTCCAGGAACTCAGCTTCCTGTCATGGATCATGACAATATTCCAAATGTTTTGTATGTAAGTTTAATCTTTCCTGATCCCCTTTGCTTTCCTTTCTCCCCAAGTGGGTTAACCCATGAGTAGATTATGAAGTGGGCAAAGAGAGTTTGGACATATTCTCTTTCCTTCTTCCTCCCAGTGCTGCTTCTGCTCTTTCTACCTCCCAGGGGTCTCTGGGTCCTAACTGTCAGGGAAAAGTAGATAGATACAGTTTTTCCCCTTGAGACATTAGTCCTATGCAAAGAGAGAGCATTGCTTCATATAAAATGTTGAATTATTAATGATGACATTTTAGGAACCTGTGAAAGGGAGATGAAGGGTAGGGTGAACTTTGTCTGCTTCACTCAAATAATGTCACATGTGTAAGATCAGCCATCTTTCCAGAATGGGGGCAGCCTTCCCTGACTTCAGGAGACTTGCATCGGCTCTCCTTCAAAGCTGTGCCATTCTGACCACCTGACAATGCCTCTCTGTGCCTCATTTTCACTTTCTACAGAACAGAGGTCATTGGGCCACTTCATGAGCTGTTGTGAGAATGAGCTAATGTGGATAATGCACTTCCCATAATCATTTCCAGATATATTATTCTTCATATGACCTGGATGTTATTGAAGCCCGTGGTTACTCTTTGTGGGCTCAATCGAAAGACTTTCAGACAGGCTAGTGGAATAACAAAAAGTGCCAGTTGGGAGCAGTTGCTCTTTCTGTTGATGTATTTGATAAATGTTACTGTGTAACTAACAAATGTCTTTCTCCCTCCCCAAGATTACACAGTTTAGCAACCAGTGAAGCAAGAGAGAAGAAAAGAAGTGTGAGGCTCCCTGGTGCATGGCAGGGAGAGCCAGGCAGGTGCATGTGGGCGAGGAAATCGCCCCTCTCCATGCTACCTGGAGCATTCCATGGTCTTTGTTAACTAGCCTGGACTGCATGCCAGCGGAGGTTGGGAGCTGGATGGAACCAGCACATGCTTCTCATCTCCATATTTTATGTTTCCCAAGACTGACCTCTCTACAGCTCCTTTCATTCTGAGGAGAGGCTTGCTTAGCATGCAGCCAAGGAGGGAGATGAGTCATGACTTGGTGAGACTTGGAAGAATTATGAACTGTAGAAGAAATAGCTAACGAAGGGATAGCTGAGACACACTTTCCTTTCCCCTTGATATCAGTGGGTACGCACATCCTCAGGCATCACAGAAATAAGCAGCCACTCCATATATTTTCTTCATTTTATAGCTCTTATTGGTATAGCAGCATTATTCAAGCTCCACTCCTCCATCTCCCAGGCCAATTTCTTCTGCAGATGTGTTTATACTGATGTTATTCAAACAATGATCCTCCACTTCCCTTGTCAGTTTCTATCATGCATTTCACTTATTATGGACTTATTTAAACAAAAACCATTCTCTTTGGGAATGTTTCTTTCCCATTCGTTTCTCCCCCACCCCATACTACCAATTCTTGTTTCAAAAGTATTTTAATATCACTTACTGTTATTCTTGCTTGTTTTCCTAAGCTTTGGTACCATTCAGAGTGGAAAGGGTCATGATGGGGAAATATACAATATTACTGATTTATAATCAATAAAGTGTCACTTACTCAAAAAAATTCTAAAAGGGCACATTATCAACTTTTAAGAGCAAGGTGATCTCAACAATGGATATGCTTCATTTTTCTTTTTTGGCAGAACTGGGGATTGAATTCAGGCCCTTGCACTTGCCAAGGAAGTGCTTATTCCACTGAGCCATCTCCCCAGCCCCATGCTTCATATTCCTAAGTTGCTTTATGGCTAGTTTTTAAATGTACTTTCTCTAAATGTTATCTTAGTGAGTTTGGAGAAAATGTAACTAATTATTGTTTTTTTTTTTTTTTTTTTTTTTTTTTTTTTTATTCTGGTGGAATCAGAGATTGAACTAAGGCCCTTGTGCTTGCCAGGCAAGTGCTTATTCTACTGAGCTATCTGTCCGACCTATGTAATTTATTATTTAGATCAATATAAATATCCAGATTTTTGGCAACATACTATAGACTGGATGTACAGATATTTAGCTGGATTGTTCCCCTTCTTCTAAGTATCTGGTATTGCAAGAACATAGTTTATTGTCTGTTAGAATGTACATGAGATGGTGGGGTAGAATGGGACCTGCTTTTATTCCATGAAGTGATTTATGGAGAGGTGACTCCCCAAAATATGAGCACATTTGTACCTAGTATTTTCTTATAATTTCTGTTGGTTCAGAGGTCATGTCTTGTTTCTCAGACTCAGGAAGTCCTCTTGCAGGCATTAGAATCCTTCTGCCTCAAGGCTCTGTGATGCACTGATTCCCCCATGGAGCTGTTTGGACCACAAGACTGAATTTATCTTCTAATCTGAATGCAAAGGAAGAAGCTTCCCCTGTGTTCTGCCTATCCTGGCCAGAGGGAGACCCAGAACTTTATGGCTGTTCCTAGGGCTGGCTGAGAGAGATCAGATGCAATTTTTGAAGAAAAAGAAGCTTTCTTGGTCTTTGAAGAAATATGTGCAGAACCCAACAATTGGTAGACAACTTTCAGGAGCCACCGAGTCCTGCATGATGTTTCTAAAACAATATTTATAAATTTTTTTTCTGAGAAGGTAGATTGGACAAGCTAGTATTACTGCACAGCATGTTAATCCTCGAGAGGACAGATGCTGTAACAATTTACTGATTTTTAAAAAGAGTTCTAGGGTCCGGGGAGATGGCTCAGTAGAATAAGTGCTTTCCTGGCAAGTGAAAATGTCTAAGTTCAAGCCTGGGTTCTGCCAAAAAAAATAAAAAGAATACTTGGTTTATGTTAGGTGTTTTTCCATACAGGAAAAATCTCTAAACATTAGTGAATTGTTCATTGTGTTGGACTCTAATCCTTTTGTGTGAGAGACCAAGTTGGATTGTAAAACCTGATCACTAGTGAAGAGTCTTGTTCCACTTTTTGTTTTCCTGGCTAAAAATGTAAGAAGTTTCTAATCGCTTTCAATCCAGAATGGTTTTATGGATGTTCACACTGAGCATGACTTGGGAAGCACCTTTATTTACTTACTGCCTGGAGAGTTGCTTGGACGGGCAAGTTTCATTTCAGTCAGCCAGATTTTGTACTGCACAAATTTGATGAAGTTGTCATTTTTTAATTTCCTGTTATATTATCTTATAAAAGTAATGAAAACATGTGCACTTCTTGGTCATTCTGTGTTTAAATAATTGAACTGGCAAGTGGATAAGTGGGGAAGAGCCCATGTCTCTTTTACAGTCCATTACAATATAGGAACCTTATTAAGTCAAAGCAAACTGCCCTCTGGGGAAGGGTTGGAATTAGCAAGGAGTGAAATCTGTGGGGTTGGTTTTAACTTGGTCTTTATTTTCTGTCCTCCTCAGGCAGATTTTAAGTTCCCACATGGGTCTCCAGAGGGGGTGGGTCAGCAAGTCAGCCTTAGAGAGGGTCTTGATCTTTCTTAACATGAGAAGCTGGCATTGTGGCATTTAAAAGTAGGTTATTCCCATCACACAGAATCATAGACAGGACCTTTGCAGACATCAGTGCTGTGATCTTTGTTTCTGGAATCTTCTCTGCTTTATCCTGGCCTCTGGTGATTTGACACAGCCTCTTCCAGGGGCTTTGCAGTCTGTAACCCTGACTTCCTGGCTTGAGCAGTTCAGGTTGCTGCTTCTTCAGGCTTGAGTATACTTGGCAGTTGCATTCCACCCTCAGGTCAAAGACTCTTACATTGATGAAGGTAAGATCTTTTTAACAAAAAGAGGGTGAATTTAACCTTGATGTAATGTGTTCACACAGAATTGGAGCACAGTGTGTGGGGCTTTGTAGAGTTTATGAACACTGAGTTGAAAGTTAGAATTTCTGCTTGAGATCTTCATGTCAGGCCTAAGAAATCTTTTCTTGATCACTTGAGCATGTGTTTATATGTCATGGTGTCAGGAAAATGTTTTGTTTTCAGGCAATTTTCTTTTATTTCTTTCTTTCTTTCTTTTTTTTTTTTTCCTTTGTATTTTAGGGAAGGGTCTACAGGGGGTTTAGGGTCTTGCTACTAAATTAGACTCTTAGTGATCTGCCTGTTTACAGCCTCCCAAGAGCTGGGATTACAGGCATGCACCACCATGCCCAGTCTCAATTGCTGTCTCACTGCACTCCAGGGGTGGAGCCAGCATAGCAGCCCTACAGATCAAACCTCTGGCCCCTGCACTTGCTAGCAGGCACTTTAATCTGCTGAACTATTTGGCTGACCCGATGTTCTATTTTTTATTTTGAGTATGTTCATGGTTTATGCCACCCCTTTTCTAAATTCATTTTCAGGTTCAGGGGGCTGAATCCTTCTATGAAATTTTTCAGATGCTCTTGAGTGGTAAGCAGCTGTGTGACCTTTGGTAAGTCACACATGGCCACAGCTGATTCCACATCCAGGAAACATGAAGTGACATGGGGTGAATGCAGGAGGAAGAAAAGAAGTCAGTTGAGCAGTATGCAAAGTTGGTTTTCCCTAGAATCAGAAGTCAGTTTATTTGTTTGGGCTGTAGAATCATTAGGGCACTTTCTTGTTGGATGGATTTCTGGTTCCACCCTAACATGTCTGATCCAGCAGCTTTGGGAAGAAGCAGTCCAACCCATTGTATGTTTTATCTGTGCAGAGGTGATTCTGATATGTGGGATGCTCCAGTACAAATCAAGAAATTCTTCCCGGAAAGCTGCAGTCCAGAGTCACAGGGAACCCCTCCATCTCATCCCATGACTAGCACTCATGAGGCCTTATTGGCTGCAGAGGGGCAACTTCTACTTGGGCATCAGCCCCAATATTTGAGATGAAAATGAAATCATGCTAAAGTCTAAGTGACAGGCATGAGTCCTGATCAGAGCAGGCTTTGATGGGAAGAGAGGAAGCCAGACTGCATTGAATAACATAAAGGTGGCAGTAAGCATGAGCATGCAGTGCAGGGACAGGTGGGACAGCCCACAGATGAGCTCAGCTAATTGTAAATTGTTGCTCCAAGCTGTCCTGAGAGACATAGGTAAGGCATTTCTAAGAACTGGGAGGAGATGAGAAGGATTTGGTGTGAGTGACTGAAATAATGCATCCAGAAAATAAAAGCCTGGGGTATGTTCTGAAAGACACATGCATGAGAAGTAAGTGATTGAGGGCTGGGTTGCTCTAGTCAGCACCTTGTGGTTCCTGTTTGTGCCCTGGAGATGGAGACATGGGCAGAGTTATTTGATTATATGACATGTGCAGGATAATGATGACCATTAGTTTCAACCAGATAGAGCATGTGTGCTAGGCAGATGTGTGTGTGTGTGTGTGTGTGTGTGTGTGTGTGTGCGTGCACATGCTTGCATTTGTTCATGCACATGTGTGTAAGGGAGGTGAGGATAGAGTCGAGGGGAGTTATGTGTAATAAGTCCTGGAGGAGAAACTTTGGCACTCAGCACTTTGATTACTTTGAGCTCTTTTCAATTCTTGTGGCACAAGGGCAAGACACTGAAATTAGCTTCCAATCCAGTTTGTTTGTTGCTATCTAAATTCCAATTTACTTTTTGCCCAGCCAGTCCATTTGCATGCAAGGTACCCAGCTCTAATCTACTTGGATAATGACCTAGGTAAGCAAGTTGAGAATTTCTCACTTCTCCCTAAAAGCTCACAATGTGGAAAGACGGATAGGAAAATAGCCTTTTCATGATGAAACAAGGAAGAAAATTACATGATGGTTTTATTCTTCTGAATTTTTTTTTTTTCATTTCTCACAACACTGGAACTGGAACTAGGCTGAGCAGGGACATAGGCAAGAAGCAGTGGGTGACTTGTTTCTTGGAATTTAAACTTCTCTTTTTCTTGGGCCTCAGTAGTATAGTCTAACCAATTGTTGCATTAAACAAATGCAAATTAAAGGAGAGAGACATTATTTAATCTTCCAATAGATAACATTCATTAATAATCTAAATTGCCCCAAACCTAAATCATATAGACAGCCTAGTCCTCCTTTTTGTAAACATTTGGTTTTTCTCTCTTCCAACTAAATGATGGAATCACACATTCCAGGGTGAAATTATACATTCTCCTTGTAAAAGTTCTGCAAATCCCTTTCAATACCAGTCCATATCCTTTGGTTCAGCTTAATTCTGTGTCATCTCCTCTCCAGTTTCATCCTAGAAGGCAGTGGAGTCACATCTGAAATGCACACCCTCTGTGTAAACAGGTAACTTACCAACGCTGCATGTGCTGCATGCGGTGGTGTGAGCTAGATCCCTATCAGAGTTTCACTCCCTTAACCATCCCAATCTATGCTCCTCCCACTAACTGGCAAGCCACACCCATCCCCCCCACCTTCAGACACTAAACCTGGAGGAAAGTAGCTGTGGCCACTTAGGAGCAGGGGGCGGGGGGGGGGGGCAGATAAACGCCAGTTTTGGAGCACCTGGGAAGCAATGAGGAGACTGCAGAGCCAGCCCTGGCAAATTTAGGGGAAAAAATCGAAACATGAAATTTATTTAATCTCTCTTTATCCCAACATTTCTCTTCCCTCGTGTGGCCCCTTAGTGAATTCCTCCTTCCGTATCGCTTGTGCCCAGGACACATGCGCCCCCCCCATGGCCTGCCACCACGTGTGTGCATGTGCTCCGGGTGCCTCCTGTAGCAGGGGCCCAGGCACTGGCTCTCCCACCAGGCAAGGATGAGCTCAGTGAAAAGTGAGCTGTGCTGGAGAACAAAGCACTACTCGTTCTTTTCTCCTTTAGATCCTTGAAATTTAAGGAAGGAGCTTAGATAGGATTGAAGCTGAAGGAATGAGTTCCATTGGTTGAATCGTAGGCACCTCTGTAGAAGCTCCTTGAGCAAAGTGCCTGTTCTTACTGTTCAATATCACCATACACATTATTTTCTATTTTGTCTCTAAACATATGTAATGTGTGTGGCTCTGGGTTGGTGAGGGAGAAATTCTCCAAAGATGGGCTACCTGAGTAAATTGCCCACTTCTGTCATTTTCACAGCCTCACAGTGGTATTTATTCATGTAAAAGGTACTTAGTGAGCCCTTGCTATAGTGTAGGTTGGGTGAAGTGTCTTGGATACAAATGATGCATTAGGCTGCGTGGCAGGCAACCAGTCACTTCCTGCCTTCTTCTAGTCTAGGAACATTCGCCAAACCGGCGCCATTCATTAGAGCAGGAAAAAAATCAGTAGGATGGAGAAGGCGTGAGACACACTTGCACTTAATCCAGGCTGCTTTTTTTTTTTTTTTTTTTTTTTTTTTTACTCTGGTTCAAGGAGGGTTTGGAAAAACAAGATAAATATTTCATTGGGAGTAAGCTGGTTCCTAAGACATATTTAAAAATCAAATTACCATTATAATGGCAAGCATTTTTTCCATATCAAATGATGACATTAATGGCAAAGACTAGAAGGTGACACAATTCTGAGTGCTTGTACTGTTGGGACAATAGATGAAGCTATCTTAAATGGACTTGCCCCTCTCCTTCCATGCCAGTGGGGATAGGGAGAAAGAGTGTTTCTAAGTAGTGAGAAAGAATCTGCGCCCACCTGGCTCCATCTGCAGAGCAGGGCCTGCTCAGCCATCTGACTTCTGTAACTGCATAAGGGACGGTTTCCTAGACGAGAGCCTCCTAAACACACTGGCTTGTATTATTACACATAGACAAGTCTTCTGTAGAAAACAGCAGAGGACCAGGGAGATGGCTCAGTAGAATAAGCACTTTCCCGGCAAGTGCAAGGTCCTGAGTTCAATACCCAGTACTGCCAAAAAAAAAAAAGAGAAGAAAATATAGTAGAAAACAAAGCAAAAATGGAAGCTACTCACAGAACCTGGACATTGCTATTATGTGTATCTTTCCAGTTATTTTTAAAATTTCTGTGTGTGTGTGTGTTTGTGTGTGTGCTTAAAGAAAACTTGAAATCAACTGTAATTATTTTTCATGTAATGCAAGGCTGGCCTCACAAGCATGCGACCATGTATGGGGTATAATGCTTTGCTGTTTCCACCATTAAATTCTTAATTTGATCTTTGAATCTATGCTTTGCAAGTCAAAGGACCTGTGTGAGCAGAGGTGATGCCTGCTATGTGGGTCACTTGTTCCCACAGCCCTGATGGCATGAGGTGTTCACAGTGCTCCAGGAGTGCAGAGTTCCAATGGGTCTCCTGTGCAGGGTTTCTGTGAGACCAAAGTGAGTCCCGGATAGTGGATCCCGCTGGCCACTGTGTGCTGGCAGTCCCAAGGGGCTACACATTCCTCTGGGTTGGAACCAACTTTTACTGTAGACAGAAGACACTCACGTGCCAAGAGGCAGAGGACCAGAATGCTCTCTCCCAAAGTCACTTCCCTTCACAAGCTGTCACCTGAAAGGATGACATACAAGGAAAAGGAAAAGAGCGGCACTGTGGGCGCCTGCTCCCATCATGCTCATCTCATCTAACAGCCAGACAGTGTGTTGCTAAGTGGTGTGTGTGGTAAGCAGTGACAGAAAAATGGCTGAGTTCACGTTTGTGCATCATCTCCACAGTTCTAGCAAGCAAAAAACATATATGTGGAAGAGCTTTCAAGTAGGAATTTCACGGTTTTGGCAATTCTGCAAATGAGGTACATGGTTTTGTTTGTAGTAAAAACCACATTCCACCAGAGAAAGATGAGTGGTAGAATTCATGCTCATAAATTAAAATAGCTTACTTACACAGAAAAAAATCAAATAGCTAATGAAAAATACCATGACAAGGCAGACAAGAGGCCACTGAAGAAATAAAAGGTGCATTTTTTTTTTCTGCTTAGGTGTTTCATATGTTTAGTTGAACCTGGCTGATTCTCTAGCCAGTCTTACCTGAATGATAAGCTATGATCAGTTTTTCAAATCATTGATTATAAGTATTCATTCATTCAGTTTTAAAAAATTTTTTTTTCATTCATTTAGTTTAATATGTTCATGAAGCGGTTGTACCTGCACAATTGTCCCTTTGGATAGCTATACCACCCAATGAAATTTTCCCATGCCACTCCATGGGACAGCCACTTTTGGCTTTTGCTGATGTGAATGTGTTACTAGGCTTTAAAAGAGCAGCTCTGGATTTACAGCAGAGCTGAGCAGAAGGCCCCGGGGCTCGCCACATCTGACGCCCACGCACATCCTCTTCTCACTGTCTGACTTTCACAGTGTTTCATTTGTTAAAATCTGTGAGCGCACACTGGCACCCAGTTGCTACCCGCAGCCCAGCGGACCCTGTGCTCACTCCTGGTGGTGTGTGCTCTGTGGCGTTGAGTGGGTCCATGACGCACACACACAGCCCAGCGTCTTACAGATGGCTCTACTGCCGCACAAAGCCTCCGCTCTCCATACCCATAACGTGAGGAGAGTATCTCTGACCTATGCGTGATAAGTGATTTAACTTATCTCCTACATCTTTTGGGAATTTTAGATGATTTACGATGTAAATTTTTATTATGAAATGATAAGAATGTCTAAACATGAGCCTGTGTGTACATGCATGGTTATTTTCTAAAGAAAATTCTGATAAGTGACTTATCAAATCAAGTCTTACACACACACACACACACACACACACACACACACACAGTATTTAGATAAGTAGTGGTACATTTCTTTGGGGGAAAGGTTGTAATATCATAATTTTTACTTCACATTTCAAGGTCAGCTTGTCCTTATTGATACTCCAATTTCTGTTCATATCTGTACATTCCAACCTTGGCATTTTAAATTCCTTTATTTGTGTACCAGTGACACCTTCTATGTGCCAGGAAATGTACAGAGGATGCTGAGGTCAAATGGTGAGGAAAACTAGACCTGCTTGCATGGAGCTTAATCAAGTGGGAGGCGTGCAGAGAACCCACTGCTATTGTAAACTACTGGACTATATTGGGCTACTTTGCTGAATTCATGCATCTATGATATAGGAATGGCAATGGAATACCCATCACTTACAAAGGTAAACAAAAAAGGGGGATATAAGTGCAGGTCCATATTGTAGTGAAAAATATATATATACAAAGTAGCATAGATATACAGCTACTTTCTCTTAGTTTAATAAGAAGAAAGTTTTGAATTAATAGTATTTAGATAAGATACCATGTCTGCATCTTGTACTATGAATAACTACTACAAAGATAAGAATATGCAATGTATTAATTACTATAACTGTCT
This sequence comes from Ctenomys sociabilis, assembly GCA_004027165.1. Classification (NCBI taxonomy): domain Eukaryota; kingdom Metazoa; phylum Chordata; class Mammalia; order Rodentia; family Ctenomyidae; genus Ctenomys; species Ctenomys sociabilis. The sequence goes on from PVKA01000976.1 coordinate 141,627, forward strand.
TACTAACATGTTTTGAAACTGTCTTATTTTACTTCTTTCTCAATAAATTAATATTAAAAAAATCAATCAATATTAAAAAAAAACCTAGTGGGAGGAGTCACATAAGGGCAGCAGCCCCATATGTATTTATAAACTGTGATGAGATCCATAAAGGGAAAAGATGAAACATTTGCACAAGACTTTAGGGTTGAGAACTAACCTACAGTACCAAGAAAGTTTGCCAGAAGGGATTCAGACCTAAAAAGCTGCAGGACTGGAGGCATCCAGGGTGGAGAAGGCTCCAGCTGAACAATGCGGTGCGGCAGTCACGGAGTGACGAAGTCTGGGACCTCAGGACAGTGCGGTAAGGCACAGAGAGAGTCAAGACTCTCCATGAAGGCTGTCATTACAGACCAAGCCTGGATTCGCCAGGCCAGACCCAGCCTGCTGTATGCTTATATTCAACTTCACGTTGGAGTACAAGCATGCTCATTTGTTCTTGGTATTGTCTGTGACTGATTCTGGGTTCCAGTAGCAGCGTTGAATACTGCCAACAGAAACTTCGTAAAAGAAACAACAAATCCTCACACACGGAGTATGTCCTCTACAGGAGAGTGTGCTGACGGCTGGGCAACACCTGAAGCCTGTGGGAAAGTTTTAGTCTTTGCAGAAGAGCCATGGGTAGCAACTAAAGGTTTGCAAACAGTGGGCAGCACAGGACTTACACTTTGAGAAGGATTGGAATGGGCTGGGAGATGCAAGAGACCCATTTTTACTGGGATATGGGGTGCAAGAGTCTCCTCCTGGAGCTGATTTCTAGGTGTTCTCCATCTTAAACAAAGAATCGGTCAAGACAAGTGCAAATTGGTCAAGTAAAATTAGGAAGAGAAGTACACTGTACCTCATGTAGGTGGCCACCATGGAAGAGGGAACACAGTGGCAAAAATTCAATGTGGACTGTCCTTTTTGTGACATCCATATTCTCAGACTGATGTCGGATCTAGGCTGTCTCTCTGATCACTTTTCTTATTGCTAAGACCAAATACCTTACACTCAAAATTAAAGAAATAAAGGTTTATTTAGCTCACAGTTTGTGAAGGTTTCAGTTCATAATCCATTAACTCCAAGGCACAGTGCAACATGGCAGAGGGGCAGCACTTTATGGCAACAGTGGAAGGTAGGAAAAGCAATGAGAGTGACAGAGAGAGAGAGACAGAGACAGAGACAGAGGTAGAGAGATAGAGAGAGAGAGCGCTCTTCCTGATCCTTGGAATGCTTCCAGTCTACTGGGATTAGGGCCATACTAATTCAACCTATGAGTTGATCAAGCCATCACTGCCCTTAATCCCAGCACCCTTAATCACAGCATTACACTACAAATCAATTAAACACTCTAGATTTAGCCATCTCTGAAGCAAAAAAGGCTATGACTACATAAAAGGAACATCTACACACAAACCATAACACTGTCCTATTAAAAATCAGCTCAAAAAAAAAAAAAACCCAGCTCAAGTTCTCCTATGAAGTCTTTGTGTAGGGCTTTCAGATGTGATCTAAGCATGTGTCCTAATGAGTAGGTCACATTTACTTCTGCAGCCAGCTTTGCCATGCCCTACTATCCTTGGTCATTTCTACTTGAGAGGCATATATCCCCATAATTCTTTATGGGGTGCAGAGGGAATAGAACTCTCTGTTTTCCATACCTTCATCTGTCTGGAAGGGGACTGTGTCCTCTTCAACTACCATGGGGTGCTGTGCCTCACTGGCTCAACTGAAGAGAAAAAAAAAAACTGTCAGAAGACAATGGATAAGGGTTACTGACTATTGAGCTGTCTGTTCAATGGGAAAAAAGTAACTTTACTATTATGTTGTAGGTGTAGAACCCAAATATAAGAAGCAGGTCAGATTGGCACAGCTCTTGTGGAGGACAAAAAGAAAGGTTAAGTAAGTGACTGAGAGCCTGAGAACCATCGCCTTAGTGAGGTTAACCACATCATGGGTCTAATTAAAGGAAGGAACCTCAGTATAGTTGTCCACTTATGTTGTGGTGAGTTAGAATCATCATTGACTCTTTTCTTTACCCCAAGAAATATTGAAGTCTTTCTTTTTTGAAGAGGAGCCTCAGGTCATCTAAAACTTTGCAGGAACATATTTCTTCTTAGTTTTGTGAAAACTCCAGTGATGATTTCCCATGTAGGATTTGTATAGAATGTCATTTCATCCCTTAAGGAAGGACCAGAATGGTTCTTTAGGTACTGGGAATAAGGATAGAGTTTTGAAAGTGTATAGGGCTGCCCTACTTGCCTCTCTATCAGACTTTTGATTTCCCAGTGAGACTTTAGACATATTTGTTTGGGACCCTTTGTAGCAAATGACAGCAACCCACCTGGGAAGATGGATTACTTCTAAGAGCTGTAGAATTTCTTGTTTGTGTTTTCTAAATCACTGTAGATAGGCCAACCAAATAGCTCAGTCGATTAAAGTGCCTGCAAGCAGGAGCAGGGGCCAGGAGTTTGATCTCCAGGCCTGCCACACTGGCCCCACCCCTGGGACAAGCTGAGACAGAGATTGAGATCGGGCATGGTGGTGCACACTTGTAATCCCAGCTCTTGGGAGGCTACAAATAGGCAGGTCATTGTGAGTCCAATCTAGTAGTGAGACCCTGAACACCCTGTAGATCCTTCCCTAAAATACCAAAATAAAAATCACTGTGCATTAATCAACAAGCTCTTCTTTCCAGACTTCTGCATAGGTATGTGGCCAAGGAAAGCATATTTGGGGCTGGCAAGTTAGCTCAGTGGACTAATGCCTGCTTAGGTAAGTGCAAAGTGCAGGGACCGGGGTTCAATCTCCAACACCACATGCCCTGCTGGTGTTGTCCTTGGGTGCACAAAGCCATCCACAAAGACTGAGTGTGGTGGTTCAAGCCTGTAATCCCAGCATTGGGTAGGCTGAAAACAGAAGTAACACTATGAGTCTGAGCTGTGTAGGGGGACCAAATACATAAAAATCAATCAGTCAATCAATCAATCAATCAATCAATCATATTTGGAGTCTGTGTAGATAGCTTTTGCCTTTTTCTAATATTGATTCCTGAGTAGGAGATACTAGCTCTGTCTTTTTGAGCAGAGGTCTTTGGAGGAAGTTAGTTTCAATGAGTTGTCATGAACTGACAAGTGCATAACTCAACTTTTAATGGCCTTCTTGGACAAAGCTACTTCCAATTGTGAATCACAGCTTCTTTAAGTCTTGGAGGGGCCGGTTACTGATGTCTTCCCTGCTTATATAGGGCCGGGGACCACTTATCCATAAGAATCACAATCTTCTGGACCTGTAAACATTAGACACAACATTAAGAATAGTGCAATTTTTTATAGTAACTTGAGGGGCATCTAAGAGCATGTTGCTCACCTGTTTACCACAAGTAAAATCTTGTGTCCAGGATAGCTCTGAATGAATGGGCAGTCAAGACTTCTACTTTCTCCTAGTTTCTAGTTTCGAGTTAGATTTGAAGCTTCTTCCATTAGCATAGCTGTAGCTACTTCTGCTCTTAGGTAAGCAGCACTCCAGAATCCACCACATGTAACATTTTGAAAAGTATGCCACTGGGCAGAGTTCTTGTCCTAGTTGGCTGGTTAAGACACTGAAAACAATTCCTCTATTTTCTTATATGTAGAGAAAGAAGATATCCTCTTGTAAACCTGCTCTAGTTCTCATGATGAATTTGTATGTATGGCTTGGGGAACTCTTCTGAGATTGTGTTGTCTCAGTTACTTTTCTCTTGTTGCTGGGACAAAATACCTGACACTCAAAATTAAGGAAGGAAAGCCTTATTTAAATCACAGTTAGTAGGGGTTTCAGTCCATACTTGACTGGCTCCAAGGCAGGGTGGCACTTGGCAGAGGGCAACAACTCATGGTGGTGGAAAACAGCAAGAGCAAAAGAGAGGAGTACTGGCAACAATGACAACAGAGAGAAAATTTGTCTCCCTGAATGTTGCATTCAGCCTTCCCACCCCAGGCCAGGTGTAGCACTCACATCCATAATCCCAGTAGCACTTAAACCCATAATCCCAGCACTGGATCATGAATTAATCACGAACTCTAGAAGCCTTTCCCATAACTGCATGAAGCTTTGTGGGGACACCTAGACACAAACCATAAAGTGTGTTCTGGGATTTTGTAATTAACAGGTTGCATCTACTACCCCAGCCAGCTTTGTCACACCTTAATCTCCCGTCTCAGTTTCCCCTGAGAGATACATATCCCTGTATTCTTTTTGGGGTGCTGACAGAGTGGAGGTCTTTATCTTCTATGACTTCTACCAGTTGGAAGGGCTGTACACTATACCTTTGGGAAGTAGGCACTCTTCAGCTACATTGGGGCATTGTAACTCACCGATACAGCCCTAATAGTAAAAATCTTGGTACTTGGTTTAAATTAGTAGAGAGAGAAACCTCTTTATTTTGAGAAAAAGCTTTTAAGAACACTGTCAGTCCTCCTATGACTCATAGTCTATTGAATTAAGTTTGCTGGATGTTCTTTTGTTCAGATCAGGCTGTCAGTCATGTTCTAAACTAGTATTTTTTAGAAGAAATAAGGAAAAGAAACAAATATGATAGAATCATGAGGCTCCAAAGTGGGAACAACATTTCTTGTTATATAGGTCTTGTTATATAGGTCTTGCTTTATCTTGGCCTTAACCATCCAGCAGAAAAGTATAAAACTGAAGTATAAAAAGTAAAGCCATATTAATATGCTGAGCTGTAAAAGGCTCAAGTCAACAACTTCTGACATTGCCAGTTCTATGGAAAACCCACTACTATTATGGAGTACTGGGCTATACTGGAATATCTGGCTGAATTCACATACCTATAATATTTAAATGACAATGGAATATCCTTCTCTGATAAAACTAAACAAAAAAAGAGGATACAAATGAACAACCATTTTGTATCTGTGTATTCAAAATAGTTAGGATAGATATACAGCTATATTCTCTTTCAATGAATAGAAAGGTTTGTATTAATAGTGTTTGTTGACAGGATATCATGTCTGCATCTTGTACAATGAATAACCACTAAGACAACAATACACAGTGTATTAATTATTGAGACTGTCCTACTAATCGGTTTTGAAACTGTCTCATTGCTATTTGTTTCTTAATAAAATTATTTTTTAAAAAAGTGGGTAGCCAGTCACTTGTAAACTGATATGACAGCCCATCAGAGAAATGGCCATTTAGAACTAAGTGCTGAGGGGCTTTGAGCTCAAAAGTCCACTTGGGTAGCAGGCTACTCAGATAGAAAGGTATGTTATCAATAGCTATTTTTCCCCCGCAGAGTGAGAAAAGTGAGCAAAATCTCACAGAGAACAGAAACATAAGAATAAAAGGCTCCTTGGCTATTTGACTTGTACCACTGAAATGACTGTCAATAGAAAAAAAAGAGGGGCCCACCAGGTAACTCAGTGGCTTAAAGTGCCTGCTTAGGCAGACACAGGGGTTGGGATTTGATCCCTGGCATCTTGCCTCCAGGGTGTGCTGAGAGGTGAATGAGACTGGGTGTGGTGGCACACGGCTCTAATCTTAGCATTTGAGAGGCTGAAAACAGGAAGATAGCTATCAGTCCAATCTACATAGTGAGACCCTATAGACCCGATACTAAATACAAAAAAAGGGAAAAAAGAAAGAAAAAGAGAGGTAAAGCCAGCCAGTTGGTATCCTGTGGCTGGTATAGAAACACAGAGGGCAAGTGTGTCTTTCTGCTTTCCCATATAGTGGCTTTCTCAGTTATTTTTCTCATCACTGAGACAAAATGCCTGTCAAGACGTTTTGAAGAACTGTCAAGACAAGTGCAAACGACAGCAAAGTTTTATTAAAGGTAGGAAGAGAAACAGGCTCTGCAGAGTGAGTTTGGGGCAAGGACAAGTAGGAGAAGAAGCACATCCCGCAGCATGAAGGCAGCCACGAGACAGTACCATGTGCAGTGCCCTTCTGGGTCACCCACTCCTCGGGCTCACACCTAGGCTACCCTGTGTTAAACCTGCTTGAGTTCTTGAGAGAAATCCATGTGCAAGGCTCTGGGAGCTGTTCTGAGTATGTGTCCTGGGATTTTGTAGCTAACGTGCTGTCCCTACTTCCCCAACCTGTTTGGTAATGCCATAGTCTGTCTCACAAGGAACATAATCATATTCCAGGTGAAAGATTGTGGTCCTTTGGAACAGGGTGGTGGCTGTAGACCAGGAGACTGAGAAGCATATGGTACATGAACACAAAGAATGTAAGGTGGTGGGTACGACTCTGAGGTCTGAGCAGTACAACTGCATGCTCTATAGTACCTTTGCATTTAGAGAACAATGCTAATTGCAGCAGGTGCTAATGGGTTTATTTGAGCTTCCTTTGACATGTCTGAGAGGACTCTGGATAAACAGTGGGATAACAATCTGTATCTCAGAAAGGTGGTAAATACACTCTCATGGCCAAAAGAATGATTAGTATTTCAGCATGCATTTTCCACTGGGTTTGTATTCATCACTGAGTTTTCAATGTAAAGAACATTTATCTACTGTCTATGATTTGCTGAGCATTTGTGGATTTTATCTCCGAAGATTACATAAGCACAACATAAAGCAGTTGCTAATTAGCAGTCTTGGAGTTGAACCAAAAAACACTACTGAACAAAGAGCAAAAACAGAACCCAAAATGATGGAGGGAGCAGAATTAATTTTGTCGGGGGTGAGGAATCCACCAATACTCTTCTGAGTATTGAAGCTCAGAAGGATTAAGAATGTGTTGGATGGTAAAAAGGCTGAGATCAAGCACACAGAGAAGAGGGAGTGCTGTGAGCCGAGGCATGGGCCTGCGAGGTACTGGATGTTCTCTGGCAGTGGTTCCTCTATTCTTACCAATCTCAAGAATCCTCTGACACCAAGCTTCGAACAATGCTTGGTACCCAATTTTGCTTTGGTTGACACTGACCTCTGTTTCCTGTGCACATGAGCACTTTGTCACCAATACTGTGGATAAGAGGTACTGTTGGACTGACTGATCTCTTACTCCCATAGCAGCAAGAGCTCATTGCTTTCTCTTTGCCCTTTTGCATTCTATCTTCTGTGCTAAAATCGTCTTCATCACAGACTATTAGGTTAAATGCATACAAGATTCTCAGAAAGTGGACATAACTGGATTTCTAAGCATCAGTTCTTTGCCCTCTACATCGTTGGACTTCTTATGCCCAGAATAGGGAGCAGTAATGACAGGAGCAGTGCCAAGAGCAAGTCAACAGCTGTGAGATCACACTGAATGGAACCAGTAACTCCTGGCTCCAGGCTGGCACCCGAGAGACTGGATGGGAAGCCCCGGAGTATGTGCTGGTGAGGGCTGGGAGCAAAAGGAGAAACTGAATTGGAATAACTGAATCTTAAGAAGCACGCACATGCTTCTCCTATAACCTGCACTCACCGGATAGCTCAGCCTAGATGCAAGTCAAAATGCATTATGTATTTAATGTGTCTCCTGGGGCTGTCATCTGAGATAATGGGAAGAGAAGGCAGGGATTATAATCAAAGTGGAAACATCTGAAGACATTTAGCTAGTGGTGAAAGGTCATGGCGTAATGTTAGATATTTAGTCAACCTTGTGCTAGAGAAGAGTGGGTGTGATTGAGGGTGTGTGTGTGTGTGTGTGTGTGTGTGTGTGTGTGTGTGTGTGTGTGTGTGAAAATTTAGAGGGAGAAGAAACTAAAAGAATCAGGATATCTGGGACATTTTCTGGGATTGCAGGAGTTAAATGTCAATAATGTCAGTTCTGATTATTCCTACTGATCTCTGAGACTTGAACGTGGAAGAACAAAAAGTATTTTGAGTTGTATATTTCATTTTTTTTCAGAACCAGGGATTGAACTCAGGCCCTTGTGCTTGCCAGGGAAGCAGTTATTCCACTGAGCTATCTCCTTGGCCCTAGATTTCATTGTTTATCAGTGCCTTGAGAAGTTAGAAAAAAAAAGGAAATGGGATTTTGTGGAACTAGAGAAAGGGAAGGACATATAGGTGATGGCATAAGTTGGACTCATTGTTAGAGAGGTGGTCCTACAGCCTGGATGTGCTCTGTTTCTTTTCTGTAACATCTCTCTGTTCTTTGCTGATGCATCCTATGCAGAAAAGCTTCATGTGGGACCTGGAAGTCTTGCAGACTCTCTGCAGAGAAGAGGCTGAAAGGAGAAGACAAGAGAGAAATGAGGAGGTCCAGGACATGGAAGCCTGATGGAACGGTCACAACAGCACATCGCCAGCTACCTTCACTTAACACGATGCTCCTATTTCACAGATTCAGAAACCAATGTTCAGATGCTAGCACCAGAAAATGTATTTTAAAAGCAAGTCAGTTCTTCTAGTCCTTCCAGAGACCTTTCAGCACCATTTCATCTCTCTGAACATTTCCATTTCCCCCAAACATATAGTCTTTCTCAGTTTTTATAGAGCTTTTCTCTAATATAGTTCTCAAATCTGAGGAATTTGATAAAGCTCAAACATGATACCACTATTAGATATTCCCTTAGAAAACTAAATCTCTTCTACTACAAAGTAATATATTCTCATTATCAAAGTTTTTTTTTAACAAATATAAAATGAATAGGAGAAAATGACCACGTGCCCTTCTATCCAGATAGGGCTATTATTATTATTACTGTAGAGCCCCTCCTCCCATGTCTAAGTAGATCTTTGCTTTCATGCTGCTCTTTAAAGCTAGTAAAGCAGAAGAGTGTAGCACTAAATTGCAGGAAGAAAGGACTTGTGTTTGGCTCTGTGAATGTAAACACTGTGTGCATGTGTGTAAGGACATGTGTGTCCACATCTGTAGGAGAGAGAGAGAGAGGCTGAGAGCAGAGATTAGAGGATGGGAGGAACCCATTCCAGCACCTTTGCATTCTGTGCTGTGGCTACTAGGAAGGTCTTTTAGTGCAGGACTAATTACATTCATGGGCAAGTGAGGGCCCAGTGCTGCAGGCACTTAGCATTGCTTGTGTTCTTTGGATGTCACTCAGATGCTGACCATGATGACCAGATGGTGGCTGGATAATCACAGTGCCTGTTTCTATTGTGTCTACTCAACAAACTTCTCAGAAAAATAGAAGGAAGATGTAGAGCCAAACAGAAGGAAGGAAGGAGGAAAGAAGGAAGGAAAGAAGGAAGGAAGGAATTGAGAGGAAGTGACTCTTTGGGGTGCTCATCATTATCTTGCCCCTGGCCAGACACAGAGCAAATTGAGAGATCAGGAGCTAAGGGGTTGCATTATTCAGGAGGAAGCAAAGTGGCTCTGGCGTCATCCTCACTCTCCTGGCTGTCAGGGCTAGCCAAGGAGCAGCCTCTTCATGGCCCAGCCCAGAAGCATCTCTGGTCTGCATTAGGGTTTCCGCTGATACTTCTGAGGCTTTTCATTGCAGCCAGCTGCTTCTGTCAGCTCCCGCTGGTCCTGTCTCTCATGCTCTCACTATCTTCCTATCACACAGAGGAGTTCTGTTAAATAGACACCTTTGCAGTGAGGCACGGAGGTCCTGGCGGTTACAGCATCAGTTGGCTAAAGCTGCCAGTGGCTGTCTGGGGCTCCAGACATTTTAAAGATCAAAATCAGGGGGGAAAATATCAAACCACCTTTTGAAGCTGCAGCAGCAGCTTTCTTTGGAATGCTGCATCTTTTCCCCACACACAGCCTCAGGCTCTGTCTGACCCAGCCTTTTATGAATTTATACTCCAGAACATTTCCAAAAATATATATCCACTCTCACAAGAAGTCATCTACACCAATGCCTCTTGGGTAGGAGAGGCTGAATGCATGCTCCAATACACCTGCTTCCAGAAGATAAGTGTGGAGGGCATGAATCCACAGGGTGCAAGGGTACAAAGTGACTACTGTGGCCCTTTCAAACTGCCTCCAGATCACATGGAGCCTTCTGGGTACAGTGAGTCCCTTTGTGTGCCCTCTTGGTATAACACAGCTCCCTGGCCAGAATGGACACCACCAGGAAAGGTTGAGTCCTCTGGGAAAAATGGATTTTTATGAATGGAACAGAGTCCTCTAGGAGGATAGAGTCTTCAAATGGAGTCTTCTAGACAAAATGGATCTCTTTGCATGACATGACATTCTCTGAGTAGAATGGGCTCTCTGGGTAGAATGTAGTTGTCTGACAAGAATGATCCCTCTGGGTAGAATGAAGTGCAGGGTAGAATGGCACCCTCTGGGTAGAATGGCTCCTTCTGGGTAGAATTTCCTTCTGAGTAGAATGGTGCCTTCTGGGTAGAATGGTTGCTTCTGGGTAGAATGGACCCATTGGGTGCAACTTCTATCTGACACAGAATGGGCCAGCCCTTTACCATTCTACCATTCTGCCAGAGGGGTCATTCTGCTCAGGGGACTTCATTGTACCTACAGAGTTCATTCTACCCAGAAGATGCCATTCTACTTAGAACATGCCACAGAGATACATTCTGCTAAGAAGGCTCAATTCTACCCAAGGGCCTCTATTCTAACAGTGGAACCTCTCTACTTCTTCTATCTGACCACCATTTTGGCCATAATCTCCTGTGAGGAGTCCAGGATAGACAACAGACAAAATAACTTGAATCCCTTCAGTAACTTCTTGATGTGATTTTGGGCAAGTTACTTAACCTTTCTGGGCATGAGTTTCCTTACCTATGAATTAAGACTAATGATATCTCTACTCTATTGATAAGAATTAGGTTAGGAACATATGCTGAGAGCTAAAACTGTCTACATTAGGTTGGTGTATGGATCAGAAACAATTGTAACCATTCCTACCATGCCTATGGTATTACTACATCTTTCTGTATTTTGATCTCCTATCTAGCTGAGCTTTGACATGTCTTGCTAAGCTTCATTTATGGGAATCTATGGGTTTATAGGCATGAGGCAAAATAGGCAGAGAATTTCAGATCTGAAGGCCAGGAGCTTTCCTCCTAATCCACAAGCCAGACAATCCTAGGCAGGGCAGAAGATGACCTGAGAGACCTACAAGGCCCCTTAGAAGGACTACATGTTCTCCCAGAATTCCTCCTCAGCTTGACTGGTTCATGCCTGAACTCAACCATTAAGGATGGCTTTCTCTCTCACTGGAAATATGATCTCTGTTGTAGAAAACTTCCCCAGGGGCTGATGCAATATCAGGCATTGGCTGCCCGGGAAGGATGCTGGCTTGGGTGGCTGGGGTGGGGAATGAATGATGGTTGTTTGAATATCAAAGAATCATAGAATCATAAATTCTGAAAGTGGGGTCCTGAGTTTTAAGGTCATACACACTCATATTCTTTCCCCCAGATTCATAATGAGCTTTATTTAGATTCACTTTAATTCTGGGGTATTGTGATGGGGGGACCCTAAATATCAACATTATAAACAGAGTTGAGACTTCATGTTAGGAATGTGCTTAGGTCATGTTGACATGAGGGGTTGTCCCTCCAGCCCCACAAATCAGGGCAGCCCCAAGTTGGTTCTATTCAATCCATGTCCTGGCATCATGTGTGCCTTCTACAGAACTTTGTTCTGGCCCCAGTTATTGTGTCACAGTGACAGTCTTTGAGTTATATGCTCACACAACTCCAGTCTATGCTGGGTGTTATAAATGCCAGAAAATCAGCACAGGATGAAGCAAAGGACATTTGTAGGCTTGGTCTGGCATCAAACCTACTTTCTCCCCTGCTGGGATAGGGATGAGATCAGAGCAGACAGAGAGAAACCTATCTGAGCGTGTTTTAGCTCTCTGCTTGTCCACATCCCTAACCTCAAAATCCTTCACACAAATGTATGCAGAACATGAAGATTTCTTCAGGAACTGGCTCTAGGTGTAAGCAGAAATCACTGATCCCACAGGAGTTCTTGAGTTTTTGCTGCATGTCTGGTGCTGTGCTGGTTACCATGGGTCATGCACTTGAGACTGCCCTGTGCCATGTGATGGCAGTGAGGTGAGGGCAGGGTATAAAAGTAGGGTTAAAGGTGAGACTAAGATTCCTTGGCTTCAGGGACTTCTCACAGAGGTAGGACACACAGCTGGAAAAGCCCATGAAATGGCAGGAGAGTAATAGAGAGACCAGTGGGGTGCACAGGCTTCTTGGTAGATGGGACACATCCTGCGCTGTCAGAGGGCTTCTGACCAGAATGACTGGCCTGCACAATACCAATGGCCTCCTCAGGAAGGTGTGGAAAGAATCAAGGGGGATGGGCGAATCCCTAGTTGAGACCAGAATCAGGCTGGCCAGTGATGCCAGGCAGGAGTTCTGGGCTAAAGGCACTGAGTCCAAGGCAGTTTGGACCTGACATGTTAGACAAAGGTAGTGAGCCAGGTTATTCAACAGATATTATGGGCTCCCTCAGTGTCAGGGACACAGCTGGCAGTCTATTGGGATACAAGGGATTAGGAATCCAGTGGTCCGGAGGGACCCTCTGTGTCAGGTTGGAGGGGATCTTATCTAGATCCGTGGTGTGGAACAACAGATGCCTCTGAGGGATGACCTGAACCTCACTGGTGACTGATAATGAAGAAGAGAAACTAAGAAATATTTACTCCATAGGACAAATGAGCTGGTCTTAGCACAGGAGTGATGGACTGACGTGTGAATCTCCACAGGTGTGGAGAGTTGTGTGAAGTGTGTCTTTCTCTTTGCTGTTCTCCTGAGGTGCAGCGCAAAACCTCCCCAAAGCCTCCCCGGCAGACAGTTCCAGGTCCAGGCCACTGAGCCTGCTGTTCTGTGCTCACCACTCCATATACTGCAGCATTGCTGCACGCAAGACCTGGGAGCCCAAGGCAGCGCTGGCCTGTGCTGACCTTGAAGTGTCCACTGGAATCCCAGAAGCAGCATAGAGGCTTAGCATCCCTTGGCCTGGGAGAACTGTGTGTTCAGGAGCGTGGGTTTTGTGTGTCTGGAGAATAAATAGAAAGAATGGACAGGAACCGAAAGGTTAACATCAAGTTTGTGCAAAGCCTAGACAACTCTAGGTGGCTCGTGAGCTCCATCTCTGGGCGCTGCAGACTCTTGAGACATTTGACTTAAGCCCAAATCCCTCATTCTTTGGCCTTATTTGTGTCCCTAGCATTTGGTCTTGGCATTATAAATGGACATATGAGTTAAGGAAGGAATATGTGAAGAGGGGCTGCTGAGGGTCGGAGGACTCAGGGACACCTCCAGAGAACATGGGCTGTGATCAGGCCCAGCAAGAGGTAGGTGCCTGAGATGCAGATTCTCCCAGCGCCATAGGGCCCCGGAAGCAGAGAGGTGAGAATCAGTTTGGCCCCTAGAGGGGACAGGAAGAGATGCCTGATGAATCCTGACTGCTTATCTAGGACTTCATATATTCAGAAAATGTGGTCTAGGTTTTATTTGCTCTCCCTTACAAGCTCCTGTATCCCCAGAGTAGTGGCAAAGAGATTAATGCTTAATCTACCATGGCTTAAAGTTTAGTTCATTCTGTTAATTTCAGCATCCCCTGAAGGTAATGTGTCGCGCGCAACCTCGCCGGCAAGGAAGACGCGACAACCAGCTCTTCTTTCCACGGTTTATTCAGGACCCCTATATAATCTTCTTCCCCTTGCCTCCCTGCTAGCTTGCTTGCCTCCCACCTACCCAGGGGAAGCCCACTCATGGCTTTAAACCAGTGGGCGTCCAACCCCGGAGTGCCACGTAGGCACAGCCGATAGGTCCAGGTACACGGAAGCAACGCCCTAGTCTTAGCCTTAGCCAAATGAGAAGTTGTTTGCTATGAAGAGCACTCACCCCCAGGTGGGGGTGGAAGGCGGAAGCCAGCGCCGTCTTTAAGGTGTGGCTGTGTCTTTAAGGTGTGGCTGTGCGCAGCTCTCCACAGTAAGTTGTTTGTTATGAAGAGCACTCACCCCCAGGCGGGGGTGGAAGGCAGAAGCCAGCACCGTCTTTCAGGCATGGCTATTCGCAGCTCTCTACAGTAATGCACAGAATTTTAGTGCTTCCCATTCTTCTTGCTCTGTTTTGAACACCAGAGGTGGGGTGGCTAGGAGTGAGGGACTTTCTTGGTTGGAGGATGGCGCAGGGAGGTATTCAGATTATCCTCAGGCCCTCTGGCTGCAGGATGCACCACTGGCCCCTGGTGATGAGGCCAGTGGCTAGTGTCCCTCTCTAGCTTTGGTCACAGTCCACAGCTCTTCCTAGCTGACTGGCTCCTCCTGCCCCTACAGGTCTGGTCTCTTGTCTATGGTAGGTGGGTTGGAAGTCGGCCAAGCAAACTTCTCTGTCTCCAGAGGAGCTGACTGGGTGCTGTAATAACTCCCAGTCCCATGGATGTCACTGAAATGCAAGGAGATCCAGAGTGAGTTGAACAAGAGTAGCTGTCACCAGGTGTGGGCTGGGAATCCCCACCACACATGGTAAGTACAGGCCACAAGCAAAGGCTCGGGTTCCTCCGCCCAAGCCTGGCTCTCTTCCTTAGCACCACTCCTTCCGTTCTCCCCTGCACCTCTCCTGTGTCAGCCCCTGCCTTCTGGCCCAGGGCTTAGTGGTCATGGGTAATGCCTTGCCACCCTCCCCCGTGGGATGGCTCTGTGAACTGAGATTCTACGCTTCATTCTGAATGGATGAAAAGCAGTATCAAGACAGTTCCACCTGTCTGGATGCAAATTCTGATTCTTAATACAAATGATTTCCGTGGGCTCCTGGAAAAGTTATTTATTTATTTTTTTAAGAAAGCAAAAAGAAAAGAATATTAACACCAGAGGTGTTTCATTAGTTCCAGTCTTCCAAAGCCCCCTGCACCAATGTACTGGCGGTAGAGCAGAGCTATACTGAGCCAGAAGACGTGCTCCAGGCCCACAGTGCGGGAGTGGGCAAGCTGAGCCCAGGTCTGCCTTCCAGACCTTCTGTTCCTGCTACTGCCTCACTGCGTACCGAGACGAGGACTCGGCCGGCCAGGGACTGAGGTGAGGGAGGAGAGCAGTGGAGGGAGGAGAGCAGAGCAAGTGAATCAAGGCAGCACTTGTAGGGAGACAGCAGGCCAGACGCAGGGCTGAAGGAGAATTCCCAGAGCACCGCTTGGCTCTGGGGTTTACTGGAGACACCAGCGGGGGCAGCTGTCCTCTGGAGAAGTTCCCAGTTGACCCATTGAGCATGCTCTTCCCTTGGAGTTTCCTGCTGAGGAACCTCTTAGGTGCCAGCAGGAGGTCTGAAGCCCAGTCCTTAGCCTCTTCCTGGATCAGGGAAGGTGTGCGTGTGTGCACGTGAGTGAGCATGTGTGTGTGGGGCGTGTGCACGTCAGTGTGGTCTGTGCGCCGCTGCTTGGGGTGACCCATTCTGCCGAGGTGTGCTCCCTGCACCTGCGCACCGTGGAGACACGGGCACTATATAAATGCTAAACAGATGAGGCCGTGCCTTTCCCCGAGATAAATAGACGTCAGCTCCTTCTGTCACTCTGATGCCTTTTGTGAACACAGACACATCTCCCGGAAGGGGAAAATGTTGGTGTTGTTTCTCCATTTATTCTTGCAATTTATTTTCAATCTTCATAACAGAATATGGTCCTTTGTACTTTTATTGTTGTTTTATTTCATTTTGGTGTTATTGATTTCTTTTTTTTTTTTCCAGAACAACTTTATGGTTCATTATTTTAATTTCCTGAATTCATATTCAGAAAATGGGATGCTTTTCATCCTATTGCTCTTCCAAAATAACAACAATAGCCTTCGTTTGTCTAGCACTATCGCGTGAATTAGCGCATAAAAATTCATTAGACCTGGACCAAGATGAAATGGATCTCAGAGCCTGTGTTGCTCGGTTGCCCACGCACTGTGTGACCTCAGCACACAGCTTGGCCTCTCTGCGCCCTGGCTGTCTCATTTGTACAGAGGGCATCAGAACAGCTCTGTTCTTTCCAGCACAAAGGTTGTGCACAGAGTGAATAGGATAATTTATATGAAAACTTGAGATCGGTATTGATTTTTAGATGAGATATTTGAAGCACCAGAAAGCTAAGTGAGCTGCTCCAGTGCTGCAGGTTATAGGCGGCAGAGGCCATATAAAAAGCTGGGACTCCTGACGACAGGTGATCTGTGGGTGACCCCCAGCTCTGAGGGATGTCTGAGACGTGGGCCAGAGACAGGAGAGCCATTATGACAAAATACAGAGAAACAGTATCTGTGGATACTAACCAGCCAGCCTTCTCGGGGCTCCACTGTGTGAACTCACATGACCCAGCAGCCCCGCACGTCCACCAGTGTCATGATCACTTTATGGAGACTCAAGGGCCAAGATCACACGGCCACACGGACTGACGGCAGGACCCAGGCCACTAGCCAGCAGCAGTCTTGCCCCTCTAAAACGGAGGCTATTTAAAAACTACAGAGCGGAGTGGACCTCTATTCAGAGTAGTTCTGGGCAGGTTGGGACCCAACTAGGAGCCTTTAAAGAAAGAAAGAAGAATGACGCGATTATTCTTAGGTGACCCGGATGCTGGCGTCAGGGGACCACATTTGGGGAGCACGACCTTAGACAACCCACAGGACATCCCGGAAGCTGGTTCCTCTGCGTGGAACCTCACTTGCTTTTCAGCAAGAAAGACCTGGGTCTGGGCCCTGGAGACTCCACAGTCCATCCCCGGTCTTCGTGGCACTGGCAGGTTCCCGGAGATCTGGGCGCCCTCCTGGCCCGGGGGTGTCGGCACTGCATGGCGGCAAGAGAGCCCAAGCTCCCTACAAACAGCAAATGAGCAGCCCTGCACGCAGGCTGCGCCCGGCCCCGGGGCCTCCCAGACAGCCTTTCCTTCAGCTGTTGTTGTTTTCTTCACTGCCGCCTTCTCATCGCCTTGTACTGACAATAGTCGTAAATAACCGCAGTGCTGTAGAGAAATCATTTTAACAGCAGAGAATCAAATAAATACATTAGACCTGACAGCTTAACTACGCGGAGTCCACTTGTATGTGGTGGTCACTGCTCCGCGCCAGGCGTGAGCGCGGCGGCCACGAGGGGGCGCGCGAGGCCCGCGTTGCGCCAGTCGGGGCTGCGCCTTCCTCCATCCCTACGCTCAGCTTGCTCAGCTTGAGGGTGCGCGAGGGCGCCCGCCCTGCCTCTGTGTCCCTACCCGCAAACGGGCAGCTCTTGGTTTTAACTCTGCTGGTCTTGGAACTGTGATGCTAAGGCTCGTGCTTCTCATGTCAGCGCTGGGCAGGCAACAGGGACAGATGTCCGCGCAAGGCCGGTTCTGGCGCCCAGGCACTCCGAAGCGGAGCTTCTCTCCAAGCCCGTGTTTAGCTGCCGCAGCCTCTGCAGAGCTCCTCTGACTTGGTCTGCGATGGGAAGTGCTAAACCTGGATCCCTGGTTCCCAGGAGTGCCTATCTGGCTCTTTCCCTGCCAGGCCGAGACCCTCCAGGACATCCAGTTCTGGCGGAGGAGCAGCCGTAGGTCTGTACTGCCCTCTCACCTGGGCTCGCAGCTGGGTACCAGCACAGCTTCCTAGAGGAAAACTGAGACCAGACCCGAGGAACTGGGAGAGCTCTCACCTCCAGGCCTGGCCAGGGTTCACATCCGGAGCTCAGAGCAGCTGCAGACTGGCCAGGGCTGGGGTGGCAGGCGTGGTACCCTCCTCCTTGCAGAGTCCTTTGAGGGGCCTGGGCTCCCAGGGGACAGCAAACTTGATCAAGGGCTTTGATGCTCATCGGTGGGTTTGACTTTTCTTTACAGATTTCCTAGACTCTTGTCAGCGTAACCTGGGTCTTACTCCCTGGTAAATCTCTAGGACCCCTCAGGGTGGTGGCTACAGGGGAGCCCTGCTGTCAGTTGCTTGCTTAAAACCCGTGCCCCTCAAGCACGTTTCGCAGCTGTCTTTGACTCTGTGGCCCTGGGGTGACCATTTCCTGTTCTCTAAAGGGAGTTTACAAGGTAGCAGCTCAGATGAAAGAAAATGTCTTCGGACTCTACAGTGACTACACTTGATGAATTCAATGGGAACTGCCCTCTTTTGGAGGCAGATTTGGTCCACTCATGTGACTGGCTCTGCAGGGGGACCTTAGAACCACCTCACCCTGGGTGGTGTTTATGTGTCTGCAGCCTTCAACCACCTACCTGTGAGCTGCAGCTGAAGGGCCACGTTGGAGCGCACCTGCCACCAGGCCCAGGGACAGCACATGGGTTAAGGAGGTGGCTTCAGATCTAGGCTGTTCGAGCAGGCAATGTCCCATGGTCACAGCAGATTGCTCTGCCGTGGCTGCCTGCTGCCTGGTGTCAGTCTGAGTTTGTCCCTCCAAGTCTGGCCTTGAAATGGTGAGAGGGCTGTCTTCCCTGGGGTTCCTGGACCAGAAGATTCTGAGTGGGGATGTCCTTGGTAGCCATGTTTATGACCTTACAGAGGTGAACATAGAGGAGCTGTCACACATATGCTCATGTGGGGGAGGGGGCATGCAAAAGAGGTGGGACATCTTTGTGGCAGTTATTGAATTTGTGACCCTGCAAGTACCTGACTCTGGGTGTTCTTGAAACCTCACTGTTCCTGAGCTCCCTGAGATACATTAGTAATTCTATAATTTCCTTGAGTCCCCTAGACTCTAAAATTCAAACTCCCAGAATGCTATTGTAACATGCAGTCAAAGGACTGAGCTAACTGAAGCGCAAGAAGCAACTGCCAATCCACCTCCAACTTTATCAGAAGTTATCACTGCCAGAAACAGGTGAGGCTTTCCCCTCCAATGGTGCATGCATTCCACAGGCTTCCTTTATTTCCTTCACTCTCTCACAAGATGTCTCCTCTCCTCCAAAGCTGTCCCTGAAGTGAGGATGAAGGGAAGATCTACTGGCTCCCTCAGGACTGGGCTTCCTGGCTACTGTAGTAGGAGCATCTTTCTTCTGCCAGGCCATTCCACCATGGGATTTCTGTCTTGGAGGCAGCTGACCTTCTGAAACTGTGAGTCAAAATAAAATCTCCTGCTGTAAATTTCATGTGTCAGATATTTTGATGGGAAAGTTGGCTAATGCAGCTTCTTTCTGCAACATATAGTGAAACACACACACACACATATTTCTCTCTCTCTCTGTCTCTCTCTCTGTTTTTCTCTCTCTCTCTCTCTGCTACATTTTTCTTACTGTTTCAGCCTCTTCCTGTTTTTTGTTTTTGTCTTCTTGAGGCAGGGTCTCCCTATGCAATTCAGGCTGGCCTTGAGCTCACTTGTAGCCCAAGCCGGTCTGGAACTCAGAACAACCTTCCTGTATCAGCCTCTGGAATGCTGTGATTACAGGTGGGAGCCACCATGCTCAGCTGTCCTCCTCCTATTGTTTGGCTCTGGATCATACCTCAATATCTTCCAAATTGTTCAAACTATTACACTCAAACCCTCCTTCCAGCTCTTAGTGCAGGGGGTGGTGGGGGAGAAAATATAAAAGTAGAAGAAAAGAGAGGAGAGGGGAGGTGAGAGAAAAATAACGTGCAATTTCAACGTTTTGTTCTTTGCCTTCAAAAGTTCCGGAGGCAGCAACCATACAATTTGTAGGTTTTGTATCATGTCTGCTTCCTTGTGGGAGTTTCATGAATTGATGATGATAACATAGCACATTTCTTTTAAGTCCTTAGACATTCAGTCTTTATTGCTTTATAAAGTCTGCTCGGGGCACAAATGAAATGAAACCAGTGAGATTTTGCTTTGTCCATTTGGCAAATTCCATTGCAGAATCTGTACCTGCTATGACCCTTGCATTCTGAGGCAACAAGTCATGTTGCTCAAGGGCTCTGAAGCCAGCACTGGGAGGTCCAGGACAAAGGGCGATCGGGAGGTGAAACAGTGTCATCTCAGGGGCTGCTGTAGAGGAAGGAATTCCTTTAAGGATGATTCTAGGGAGGCAGTCATGGTTTTCTGAAACTGCACACTGCAATTAAGATATTTTGAAAATTATACAAAGCACATTTTCCTTTGGGCCCATAAGAGAATGTATATAATATATAAATAGCAAGGTTTCATAGAATTAACCTACTGGATTTAATTATTGGAGAACAATGATTTTCCCCCACAGCTGAATAGCTACACTAATAGGAATATTACACTGATGGACAAACTCATTCTCTTAGTCTCTGTGTTCTCAGCTTTTATGATGATTTGTGAAATACAAATGCCTGTTGTTCATCTAGAAAATACTGAATTCTCCAACCTATCATTACCTGCCTATTCCAGGGCAGCTCTGCGCTTTAAATCAGGGGAAAACCTTCAATTGTTAATAGAGGTAACCAGACTTTTCCAGACTGAGTTAGAAACCTATGAGACAGATGAACATAATCTCAGACAAGGGGATTTGCAGCTCTTTTGTCCATCTTCAGTCTTCCTGCAGCAACGTCCCAACACACATGCTCCCACATACACACCATTTGTTCTCTTCTTAAATGAAGTAATTTATTCCTCAAGTGCAAGGGTGACTTAACTCACGCTGGGTGTATGCAAATGACAAGATGTGGCTGGTTGCTTTTTGTGAAGCGAGAACAGGCTGGACTCCCGCAGTGTGAACCAAACATGAAAATACTGTGCCTTCAGTGGCCAGCCCAGTGGCTTTGGCCTTTCAGCTGCAGGCTCCCCATGGTGGAGCAGCTCTGGGTCCCAGAGACTCTGAGTTAAAGCTGCGACTATCACTTGCTGAGTACCTTAAAATACTGCCTTGGCCTCTGAGATGGTGTGTAGCAACTGTTTTCATATAGAGTGGATGCAAATGGATCAGCAGGACATCATGTATGTATTGTTCATCAAGATAATGAAGTTGCATTATGGCTTGGCTTAGTGTGTGTGTACATTCACTTGTCAAATAAGATCCTGCATGCAAAAGAGCTTTACCCACCCCGCAGTGCTTTGCAAACCACAGAACGCTGCAGACAAGCGGGATGGCCATTATCAGGGTTGCGATTGTGAATCCCTGAAGGGCAGCCATTGCAGCAGGCAGACCTGGAGTGCCCTCGGATGGAGCAAGCTGGGCTTGAAATCAGAAATGAGCCTGAGATTTACTGATTTTATTATCTGGAATAAATGCTTAGAGACAGAAGGGGATCGTTTGTGACTGCAGTTAATATCTTACTTGGAAAAGGCGTGTCGTGTGGCCTGCCATCTAGCGGCAGAATAATGGACTTGCGATTCCCTGCAGCTGGGGAAATGACTTCGTGATTGTGCCTGAGAAAGGCTGGTGGGCAGCAGGAAGCTGTTAGGGGCGTGGCTGGTGCAGGAGCGAGGGAATGGCTATCATTCTTGCCTCCTCCAATCCAGGGTCCTGACCTGAGTGGGGCGCTGCCCAGGCTGTAACCCGTACCTCCACCGGGTGAATCATGGGAGTCCTTTTGAGCTTTAATTAGTAAATATGCAAAGGGCTGGTGAGAGGGAAGGTGGTGCCCAGGAGGTTGAGAACAAAATGCAAAACCCTCCCCTTTAACACTTCCTTCCAGAGAGGGCAGAATTTCTACTCTACCTTTAGGGGCACTGGCAGCTCCTGCGACAAAGGGCCACCTTCAGGGACCTCTCTCTCTGTCCAGGCCGATGTCTGCCGCTGGCTCCTTGCCCTGCTGGCCACTGCTGGCCAGGCACCGCCACGGACCTCTGCAGTCCGTGTGAGCTTGCCAGGGAGCCGGGGTGGTCATTTTTGAATCAGTATGGAAGTGAATATTTGGTCTTTGTTCCTGCATCTTGGCACAGAGCTCTTAAAATCTGTGATTTCTGGGACTAGAAGGGTGCTGGCAGTCTTTCCTTACTCACAACTGCCTCTCACGGTGGAGGCTGGCACGAGGCTAAGGAGGCCGAGGTGACTATCTTGGAAGGGGTCGGTGGTCAGAGGACCAGCATAGCACTACTTCAAGGGTGGCAAAGCCCAGCTCGTCCCTGGAGGGTGAGTACAGTCCCCCAGCTGGTGACTCCATCAGTGGTCCCTACCACTCTGCAGAACCTCCAGGAAGACCCCAGGTTCTGAGTTCAGGGGCTCTCATGCTCAGGCCCTCATGTGCTGGGGGGCACAGTCTGACCCCACCAAGACAGAGGTTCACAGGTGGAATTCACCAACCGCATTTTTTTTCATTTGTATGCTTTGTGATAGCTTTGTTATTTTATTTTATCCATTTAATTTTATTTTGGGGACAGGATCTCCCTATGTAGTCACATTGGCCTGTAACTCACTGGCCTTGAGCTCAAGATCCTCCTGCTCAGCCTCCTGCATGCTAGGATTACTGGTGTGCCAGCCAGTGTATTTCTTGGGTGTAGGGAGACATCCTTACAACTTGTGAAATCCTAGGAGGAGGTTGTAGGACTGACTCCTCTTTGGTGTCTGGTTGAGTAAAGCACGGATGACACTCCTGGGCTTGCTATTGGCATCTCCTGTGGGGGCTGTGAGGAAAGGAACCCTAACAAGTGGCATCTACTCACTCTCAGCGGTGTCCATGGTCCCTGATTGAAAGGCACCCATGTGAGTGTCAGGAGAGTAGAGACCTGTGTGGAAAAGGAAGCCCCATGTCCAGCGTTGGAAAGGCTGGGAGTAAAAGCATCTCACCAGCGAAAGTAAAAAAGAACAACAAGAGGCTAGGGAGGTCTAAGCACCTGCCTGGCAAGCACAAAGACCCAGGTTTGATGCCTGACACCACACACAGTGCCAGTCCTATGCTGAGCCAGCCATCCAAATTGGGTGTGGTGGCACATGCCTATAATCCCAGCGCTGGGAAGGCAGACAGAATGATCACTATAAGTCTGAGCTGTGTAGTGAGACCCTCTACCAAATAAATAAATAAATAAATAAATAAGTTAAAAAGTTTCATGCCAAAAGAAAAGAACAAAAAGTGGATGTAGCATCTGCTTAAATATTTAAACATTCATTAACATTAATAATTTAAGCAGTGGATTAAGTGACTAGAAGTCCCCAACAAGCACTAGAGCTTCAGAGATCTTGTGTGCTCTGGGCCCTCCCAAGGCACCATCTCAGGTGAGTGGACGGGTGATTCCTCTGCTGGTTGGGGCAGAGGATTTTGTAGCCTGAGAGACAGAGGATAGAGGGGCTAAAATGCTGGGACACAAAGTCCAAGCCTAGGACATGCTCTTGGAGACTCCTGTGCCCTGGAGGCTTTGTCGGTCTAGTGCCAACAGCCAATAGCAGAATTTCACAGCTGCTCCTTCCAGGACAAAATCAAATTTAACCCAAAACAAGCAAAAAAAAAAAAACA